>PVJH01005759.1:0-108481 GCA_004026705.1 Nesogale talazaci
TTTTTTCAATTTGTAGCTTGGGTCTTAATACAGATGTCATATCATTCCTTAGTTCAATAATATCAAACATAATTGAACCCTTGCTTTCATAATCAGTCTTTCTGAATATCATTTCCCTTCCTGGGCCTGCTTCTTGATATTATTTCCTTTATGTCTTCCCACTCCTCTATATGCCCCTTCCCCACCCCTTCTTATGTCTTCTTTCCCTATAAATTCCACATCTCTGGGTTTCATTTACCAACAGAGAAACAAATAACACAAATTCAAGAGGGTGCCTCCAAATGGCAGCTCATCTCTGAAATATATCCTCATATACACAAGCATAAGCAAAATATAGCAGAATGGCCATCACTGGATGGCCCAAATAGTACATATTTTAATCTGGCATACAGGGTGCTGATGTAGCATAATCTTGTTTGTCCACCAACTAACAGTACACCACCCCTGGTACAGGTGTTTTCTGTTTTCTTAGACACCATGTGTTTTACAGCTTAAATCATTAGGCTACCAGTGTGTCTAAGGTAGAGTTCAGTTCACCCAAAGGGGTTCTCATATTCCAAGTACTTTTCGAAGCTTCTTTTTTCTCCACCACTGTACTAAAGCTGATCTTGTCAAGAAAGGATGATCTTTGGATACATTAACTTGGCATGCCTTTTTAGTACAAATTCCAGTTATTTAATCTGGCATTTATCTAGATATTTCAAAGACACTAGTAAAGTCTAAAATCAGTAACCCTAAATTAGGAAAATTATACTAGATAAATCGAGACAGCTTGATTCAATTGGTTGAAAGGCCCTAGGAACAGATCTCCCTTAAGAGGAAATAAATCTGGGCTGAGCCCCGGTGGCGTAGTGGTTGTGCGCGGGACTGCAGCCCACTGGGACGGAGGTTCAATTCCAGCAGTGGGGCTGGGCCTCCTACTCCCACCACCGGAGAGCAGTGATGCCCCCCCCCCAAAAAAAAGAGGAAATAAATCCACCAATACACACTGGCTTGAGCTTTTGTCCAAGAGTTCCTGTCAGTCCTTCCTAATTATCGAATCTGTAGAATTAACATGTCTCATCAGACTCTATAATTGTATCAGCCAATTCCCTGTGATTAGTATATTAATGTATATTTCTTATTGATCTGCTTATTTGATAAAATGATGGCTTATACATAAGTGCACATGACTTACAAGTCACTATGTAACAGGAGTTCTCAACCTTCCTATATTAGTCTGGGTAAACTAGAGAAAAAATTCATAAATATGCATATGGATATAAGGGAAAGGTTTATATGTAAGAGGAATGGAAGATTGAGAAAGCATCTCAACCCAGTCCAGACAAAGATCATAAATCCAACATTGGCCCATATGTCTGAGACTAGTCTATAAAGTCTCCTTCTGACTCATGAAGAACATGCAGATGAAGCATTCTGGTGCTGGCAGGGGTCTCTCCATGGCTCCTCACTTCCAGGGCTCAGGTCCATCAACAGCAACAGAGGTGGTAGAAGCAACTCAGTGCTGGCAGGAGTCTCCACGTGGCTTCACCAGCTTCAGAGGTCTGGTTCCATCAGGGTAAGGCCATGTGGCTCGTCCTGCTCCTCCAGTTCCTTGGAAGCTATTATCTTGTCTTGTCAGTAGTTCATCCTAGAGACTGACTCCCAGACACTGAGAGTCAAATCTCTCTTCTCCAATTGGGAAATCCCACAAGACTTCCCAGAATTCTCAGGAGAAAGCCATGCCCACACAAAGGCCTCATCGACTACTCATTGGTTATCTCCAGATTAACATGCTAGACTCCACCCCTATATCCCACTCATGAAATTGGCATCATGAATACATGACCGCCACATTTCCTATTGCTGTGACTGACCCTTTCATACAGTTCCTCATGGGGTGGTGGTCCCTAACTATAAAAAATGAGGAACTGATACCAAGGGCTTAAGTAGAAAGCAAATGTTTTGAGAATAATAAGGGCACATATGTACAAGTGTGCTTGACATACAATGGATGGATAGATGAATAGATTGTGATTAGAGGTATTTGAGCCCCTAATACAATGATTTTTTAAAAAAAGAAAAAAATTTTCATTGCTATTTTATAACTGTAATTTTGTACTATTATGAACCTGGTGACCCCTGTGAAAGGGTCAGTTGATCCACAAGTTGAGAACCACTGTAGGACCTTGTGTTCTTCGCACTTAATGGCCTTGGAAGATGCCCTGACAGGCTCCGGAAGGAGCCAAAGCGCAGGGTAGGCCTGAGTTTTTAGTTCAGAGAAAACATGTGACTTCCCTGAAGCTAATGCAACACCTGGAACCAGGAACCAGGAGGAGGCATTAAAAATTCAACAAGTCCCTAACAGAAGGACATGGAAAGTAGCTTGCCAATAGAGAACAGCCACCTTCCCTTCCGTGGAACTCTATGGCGGTAAGTGGGGAACGGGCACGCCTCTTACATAAGCTGACACTATAAAAACTTAGCTTTGTGCAGCGGTCGGGTCGGGCTACGGAAAAACCACTGTACTTGGTAGTGGTGTGAGCCCAACCCTAGCTTAAGCTAGAAAATAAACTCCTTTTGTTGCTTTGGCATCTCGAGTGTTGTTTTCCATGTTTCTTGGGTAAACTTGCGTCCCCGGTCCAACATTTTGGGGGCTCATCCAGGATAAAGAGGAACTGCCCAGGACCCACGGACTGAACTCAAGGTAGGAGTTAAAGAATTTTGTACGGACAGATTCCTGGGTGGCGCCTTGTAACAAAGATCAGAATATGACCAAGGCGGATGCGCCGAAGCAGTCACTGGTCATGTTCAGTGAAAGAGAAGTCCTCCTCTTCCCCTTGTTGGTCCTGAGAGAGAAGACGAGAGCAGGTTGACTGGTCTGAAGTTCATGACCTAGCATGAGAGGTCTAGGCGTGTTGAGAATTTGTGATGGGATCATGGTCTAACGGGAAGGTGACCAATGGATACCCTGGTAAGGCTAGGTAAGACAGCCCACATTTAGTTGACCAGTCGTTTTGCTTGCTGCATATTTCTTTTCAGGAATGGGACAATCACCCAGCACCCCTTTTTCTCTGGTGGGGGACAACGTCGAAGAGGTTAAAACTATAACTAGTAATCTTTCAAGTAGAAGTTAGGGTTAGGGTCAGAATTAGGGTCAGAGTTAGGGTTAAAAAAAGTGATAATGAGAAGTCTAGAAATGCTAATTTTTCTGACAATCCACAGGATCTTATTAACCTTTTAGATTCTATCCTTTTTACTCAGCAGCTAACCTGGGGTGATTGCCAACAGCCTCTCTGGGTTCTCTTTAACACTGAAGAAAGAGAACGCATTCAACAGAAACCTAGAAAGCTGGTGCTGGGGGATGATGGCCAGCCCACCACCAAGCCCAGAACCATTAATCGAGTGTTCCCTCTCAAGAGACCACAATGAGACTTCAACAAAGCTCAGGTCAGGGAAGCCTTGACGAGGTATCGCCAGTTTCTGTTGCAGGCCTCCGGAGAGTTGCTAAAAAAGCCTGTCAATTCATCTAAGGGTAGTAACACTGCGCAATGGGTGATGGGTGAGTCCCTCACCATCTTCCTGGAGTGCCTCATGGAGGTCTACAGGCTGTATACCCCAATTGACCAGAAAAATCGAAGGGCCATTAATATAGCTTTTTGTAACCCAGACATTTGTAGGAAGCTTCAGAAACTCTATGGGTTTGAAGGTAAAAATCTCAGTGAACTAATGGAGATTGCCCAGAGAGTTTGTAACAGCAGGGAGGATCCCCCTGTAATCTCTACCAGACAGGTGGCTACAATCATGATGGCTGCTCTCAAAGAGGAAGGGAGAAATCATAAACCATGGTCCAAGACTGAAAGCCACTGGAAGAGGCCAGGGAGCAGGAAAGTCAGACTACCAAGAGATCCGTGTGCTTATAGACTCCAAAGTTCAGGTTAGGTAGAAAGAATGAATAAGATTTTAAAGACAATATGAAATAAGTTGTACACAGAATTTGGTGAAAACTGGACTAGGTTGTTGCCTTTTGCACTATTGTGGGTCCGTAGTACCCCTACCTGAAGAATCTCACTCCCACTTTAAATTTGATTTGTGTCACCTATGGTCAATTACCTCTCATCGTGTTGGCTGTAAAACCCATGTGTTAAAAATCAAGTTGTAAAGGCTGTTTTCAAGTTTGCTTCCTTAGTGGCTACAAGTGTGTGCAGGTAGGGAGAAGCTGAAGAAAGTACTGCAAGGGCTGGGGCATTGTTACCAAATGAATTCACAGAGTCACTGCTATAATCAATATTGTGTAAATGCCTCTACTGGAGATTTCCCCCTTGTATATTTTGCTAATACCCTTTTAGCTTCTGATATTACTGGCTTTTGTATGTTTGTCCATATTTTGCCCCAAGTGTGTTTGTATTCAGGGGAAGGTGGGTGGCAGCACTTCAACACTTACAGCAGGGAAAAAAAATTCATTCAGGAGCGGTCAGGAATAGCCTGGCCCTGGTAAGTAAAAGACTGAATGAACGGAAAGAACAATGTAGAAATCAGGAGAGTTGGTTCCAGCAGATGTTTAATTGGTCCCCCTGGCTTACTACTTTACTTTCCAGCATCATAGGCCCTCTCCTTACTCATATTAGGTCTGACTTGTGGGCCAAAAGTTTTAAATAAGCTAGTCCCATTTGTGCATGACCAAGTGCAGTCGGTTAAACTGTTAGTTTTAAGTAAATCATATGAGCAACCCCTTTTGAGGATTCTCAAATGTAGAAAACAAAAAGACTTTACAGGATTTTCAAGTTGCAGAAAAAAAATATAAAAAATATAAATAGGGTAACTCTGAAGGAAAGAAAGGAAAGGCAGAGGCGGGAGGACCAGAAGTTCCAGGCAAGGGAAATTAGAAAAATAGCTATGGAGATGGCTCGAGTTTTAGTGGATGCTGTCCCAGAAAGAGGTAAGGGACAAGCTCGGGAACTACATAAGTTAACCAGGGACAGACCCCATTGTTAGACTCAGCAATGTGCTTACTCTAAGAAGGGACATTGGATCAGAGAGTGTCCAGAGAAGGGAACCTTAAAACCTAAACCTCTCCCCAGATGGGGGCTTTCTTGGGCAGAACAGCAAGAAAAAGACAAGAAAATACTTTTTGCTGATATGAAAGGAGATAGTGATTAGGGGGATGGGGTTTGGGAACTCTGCCTGAACCTAGGGTAACTTTGATAGTGGAGGGGAAAACAGTGGATTTCTTGGTGGACACGGGAGGGGAGCCTGCAGCTTTAACACAGGATAAAGGCTGGATGTCTTCCCGCACCAGTTGAGTGCAAGGTGCTATGGAAACCAATTGTTACCAATGGACCTCCGACTGCAAGGTTGACCTCAGCATGGGATAGGTGAGTCAGTCTTTCATGCTTATCCCTGAATGCCCAACACCCCTATAGGGAACAGACATTTTAACCAATTCATTTTGAAAACGGACAAGTTCGGCTGACGGACTCAAAGGGCCGTGCTCTAACTGTTCCTAACAGCCAACCAAGGCCGATACAGGTCCTCACCATTAACTTGGCTGATGAGTACAGACTGTTTTGGCCCATTGGGAGCCAGCCAAGCCCAGCAACTAACTGCTGGATGCAGGATTTCCCTGAAGCATGGACAGAAACCAGCACCACCGAATAGGCTCAACACAGGCCTCCTATCTACATTGAACTTGAACCAGGAGCAGAGCCCGTCCACATTAAACAATACCCCCTGCCTTTAGAGGAAAAAAAAGGGAATTGCTCCTATCATTCAGGCAATGCTAGAAAAAGGCATCTTACATAAGTGTAGATCCAATTAGAATACCTCTCCTTCCCATAAAGAAGCTTGGTGTCCAGGGATACCAGCCAGTACAGGACCTGGGGAAAGTCAAGCGATGAGTGATTGACATCCACCCCACTGTTCTAACCCATACACCCCATTAAGCTCCTTGCCTCCTTCTCACTTATGGTATGTGGTTCACTGACAGCAGCAGTTTCATGTTGGAGGGGAAAAGATATGCAGGAACTGCAGTGATAACTCCTCAAGGAGAGACTGGTGGGCCGAATTCCTGCCTCCTGGAACGTCAGCCCCAAAGGCTGAGTTAATAACCTTAACCAAAAAACCTTGAAGTTGGATAAAGGAAAAAACTGATGGCATTTACGGACAGCAGGTATGCATTCAGGACTTTAAACATTACTGGAACCTTATACAGAGAAAGGGGATTTATTACTGCTGACGGAAAAGAAATTAAAAACAAAGCCGAGGTATCACAGCTGTTGGAAGCAGCATCCTGGACAAAAGCCCTCGCGGTTGTTCACACTCCTGGACACCAGAAGGGCAGCTCCCTTGAAGCCATAGGTAACTGAGCAGCTGACAAAAAGACCTGGAGGGTCTCTATCCAAGAAGAACCAGCATCACAGGTGTACCTTGTTCACCTTCCCCACCAGGAATGGGATCTCTCTGCCTTCTAAACCTATTTACACTCCAGAAGAGACAATGGGAAGAACAGAAGCTCCATGCCGCACTGGAAGAAAGCACCCCTTGGATGAAAGCTCGTCCTCCCTGCTGAATTGGGACAACAAATATTGTGTTACCTGCACAATTGTGTTACCTGTGTTATCTACCCATCTGGGAAAGAGGAAAGTGCTCCAACTCCTCCAGATAGCCAAGCTGCAGTTTAAAGATCAAGGATACACCACTGAGCAACTGGTGAGCCCATGCTGTGTCTACCAGGAAATGAAGTCAGGTAGAATAGTAAGTATGCATCAGAGAGCCAGAGAAAGACGTAAGCATCCAGAATTAAGTTGGGAAGTAGACTTTACTAAAATTAAGCCAGGCAGGTATAGTTACAGGTATTTGCTAGTTTTTATTGATACCTTTTCAGGATTGGTTGAAGCCTTCCTAACAAAAAGGGAAACAGCACTTGTGGTAGCGAAAAAGGTATTAGAAGGAATAGGACCCAGGCATGAGTTGCCTAAGGTAATTGGATCTGATAATGCACCAGATTTTGTAACCTAGGTCCTGCAAAAATTTAACCCGAGCTCGGAACAAATCGGAAGTTGCATTGTGCCTATAATCCTCAGAGATCAGGACAAGTAGAAAGAATGAATCGAACCTTAAAGGAGACCCTATCTAAATTGATGTCAGAAACTGGAGAGGACTGGGTGACTGTCCTACCTTTTGCCTTATTCCATGTGCGGAACTCCCCTTAAATGCTTGGATTAACACATTATGCTACTGAGAGTGTGGGCCACTGGAGAAGCAAATCATAAAGATGGAGAGTAGATGCTTGTTTTACTTTTGCTTCATGGCATTGTTACTTCTTTGGCCAGTCAGAAGTCAGATATGTCCTAGCAGTTTACTGAGTTATTTTCTGTAAATAATATGGGAAGGTAGTTTTAATTACTTTGTTTAGGAGCTGTCTTTGGTTATTTCTGTGTGAAATGGCCAACATGAATACTGTGACTATCTATCTTGGGCTCAGAGGGAAGAACTGCCATTTGAATGTCTCAGAACCTATGCTGATCAAGGACAATGGTGAAGTAGGTCAGAATGCCTGACAGAAAGAATGGATCTGTTTTGATGCCTTCAGAGACCTAATTCCATGTTTTTGTGTAAACAGTAGTTTAGATAAGGATATAGATAAGCTTAATAAATATCGACTTTGACTGTTTTAAAAATTAAATTAAATGTAATTTCTGACTCAATGCTGTTTATACTGGTTTTTTATGCTTAGTATTATAGATATATGAATGTATAGAAATGTATATTGGGAAGTACGAAAAGAGAGCTTGTAAAACAATTGCCTCAAGCCAGCACTTTGGCTTACAGCTGGGTTTAGGACTTACCTTCACAGACATCTCTGAAGAGCTTAATGCCACCTTGTCCTTAGATAGGCTTAGGCCACATCTAGAAAGACTTCTCTAGGAAAGTAGCCCCACCCAGTCTTTTGGAGTACTCAGGATATGTGCATTTGAGAGAAAGTCAGACTGACCTATTGAAAACGGATGAAGTCTGTTTCCTTGGAAAATCTTGACTTGTGATTATTTTCAGAAGCGAAGGAATCTGGAACCATGAAGATAACTCCTCTCTGGGACTGAATGTTAAAGGAAGCCTGTGGAAGGCTGAAATGCTTGTTAGGTGATCACCCAGATCTACTTTTTGAGTAGAAGTAGGAGAACTGCCACAATAAAGATACAGGTTGAGTTTGGGTCACTGACACCCGTGGACTTGGTTCACAGGAAATAGAGAGTCTGTGAACTGGTGCATATTGCTGCTGACTATATGGATGGTCTGTTCTGACTTGACTTTACTAATAGATGTGCACTTCACAAGGTTCCAACTGGAATGAAGATTCTTCATGTTAAAAGATATGATTGTTTCCTCAGAGCACTGGGTTGATGTAAGTGGGCAATATAAAAATTAGATCCCCAAAATGGGGGAATAAAGGCACAAAAGGGTTGGTTCACAAACTCTCATAGGGGGGAATATATATATTCATAGGATTATAGGATTAAGGTATAGATATTATGTAATTGCAGTTGTAAGGCACAGGATATCTTTTGTTCACTTATAGAATGCTATTTTTAAGTGATGGTGATACTTGTTAAATGTTGCCTGTATGCCGATCACTCAGGAATAGTTAAGGATTCCATGAGGGGAATTCGGGAAGGCATTGAGGAAAGGAAGCAAGTTCAGCTTGAACAGAATTGGTTTGCAAGTTGGTTTAATAATTCTCCATGGTATACTACCCTGATATCCACCATAATTGGATCTATAGTAGTCCTGCTTATTTTATTGACTGTAGGTCCCTGCATTATTAATAAACTAATAGCTTTTATTAAAAACCATATTGGTTCAGTTCAGCTGATGATATTACAAAGAACATATACACCCCTAAACCAAGTTGAGTCCACCATGTAAATCCTAACCCACTTAATTTCTCGCTTCTGTAATCTTTGCTTTCCTGCAACTTGAGCAAGAAATGCTCCAAAGCAGGCACCAAAAAGAAAAGGGAGGAATGTAGGATCTTGTGTTCTTTGTACTTAGTGGGCTTGGGAGGTGCCCTGACAGGCTGCAGAGGAGCTGAAGCATAGGGTAGGCCTGGATTTCTACTTCAGAGAAAACATGTGTCTTCCCTAAAGCTAATGCAACACCTGGAACCAGGAACCAGGAGGAGGCATTAAAAATTCAACAAGTCCCTGACAGCCAACCAGAGAAGGGCACGAAAAGCAGCTGGCCAATAGAGAACAGCCATCTTCTCTCAAGTGGAACTCTATGGCGGAAAGTGGGGAAGGGGCACTCCCCATATATAACCTGAAACTATAAAAACAGCTTTGTGCGGCAGTCAGGTCGGGCTACGGAAAAACTACTGTACTGGGTAGTGGTGTGAGCCTGACCCTAGCTTAAGCTAGAAAATAGACTTCTTTTGTTCCTTTGGCATCTCGAGTGTCGTTTTCCACGCTTCTTGGGTAAGCTTGTCTCCCTGGTCCAACGCCACTGCTATATAAATATTTCAGAATCTCAGGTCTCTTTCTTCTTGATGTATGAGCAGAATGTGATCCTTAAAAGTTTCCTCATGATGACAGTAATTTGTTCACTTGACAGGTGCAGAAGATTATTTCCAAATATGCCCCAAAGTCCACAGATTCACTTCTACTCATGTTCCTCCTCCAACCAAGATGCAGATCTGTGTTCCCTCTTCTTGATTTAGGACTGACCTTGTAACTTGCTTTGACCAACAAAATATGGTAGAACTGATGCTGTGTGATGATGGAGCCTGAGATTTAAGAGTATTTGCTTCCTCTGCTACTCTGTGAGGCTCCAGGTTCCAGGTAAAGAAGTTGGAATTTGACAGCTAACTGATGAAGGGTGAGGCCTAGAGAGTCTTCAGCATGTTAGCTATCACAGCTAAGGCACCAGGCATGAGAATAAAACTACCTTGGACATTCCAACATCATTTCAACCAAATGCTACCAATTTGAGTCACTCAACCAACACCAAGTGGAGTGGAAATTCAATCAACTCAATCTAGCTAACCCAAGCATCTTGAGCAATTCTAACTTTGTTTTAAGCCCTAAGCTCTGGGGTAGTTTGTTATGCAACAATAAAATCACTGAGACCACAGGAATCAGATTACGTGAGGGATTACGTATAGGCTGTGGAAATAAGTTTGGCTTTTATTTTATTGAAGTGAAAAGCATTAGAAAATTAAAAACAGGTGAATAACATGACCTGATTTACACTTCAGGAGGATCCCTCTGCTGCTAGGGGGAGAAAAGATGGCAGGAGGCCTAAAACTTTACATGAAGAGTACAACCAATGCCAAATGATGGTGACTTCAACTAGGGTGACTATTCCAACATCATTTTGGAAAAGGGACAGTAGTATTCACCAATTGATTGGACTAGAAAATAGAAACAATCATTAAAGATTTTTTCCAAGATTTTACTTGGATGCTGGGAGGAAGATTCATAATGGAGACATGGAAAAATGGGTAAAAAAAAAATCAGCTCTCTATTTCTTTAATCAGCTCGATTTTGAATCATGATATGTACAATATACACAAGTGACAGAATTAAATGAATGTTTGGAGTTCAACAGAGGTCATGGCTGGAGCTGGTAACTTGAGTGTCTATTGACAAAAAAGTCCTACTTACTACTTCAAAGCAGGGCTGCCCTGCTTATCCTGCTCCTTAGAGTGGGATTCACTCTCCACTTCAAGTGCAAAATGTTAGAGAACCCGAATGTTAGACTTTTATATGGGAAGAAAAATTCAGGGAGATTTATTTAGAAAAGAACACTGCATGACAGAGTCTTTTGGCTTCCTGGAGCCTGGCATGCTTCTCCAGTGGACCTGGGATGATTAATGGACATGTTTCTTCATGACCCACTTATTGCCTGCTTCTCCCTTGTGAAAGTTAGAAAATTGGCTGGGCTCTATTTCAAATGGGCATGCTACAATCCTTTAAAAATGCAAAACACAAAACAAAGTCAAATAAAAACCGGTCATCTGCTGATGTTTTATTTGAACTAAAGAATGCATCAGTGTACCATTCGTGTTTTCAGTCTTAGTTGTAAAAATGTTCACAATGGATAATAACATTCCTGGGCTGATCAGTTCGCATTGATCTTGTGATCAGAACTTTGTTCTTTATTTTATTTAGATTTTTTTCATCAATAACTTCCATACCAGGAGGTAGCTAAGAAAAAGATAAAATGGCAACAAACATGTCAAACTGTATTTTCTGATTGAATAGTTCATTAAAAAAAACTGAGACTTGTCAATGCATAACTCTGAAGATATTGTTGTTGAATAGTGAAGAAAACACACACATGGATTTGATATACTCTGACAACTGTAAGCACCCATTTTTTTAATTTTTCACAAAAATACACCTGATTTAGCCATCCTTTTCTTACCCCGTCAGTCCTCCAAAGCCAAGAGAAGATCATTACTGCAGAGATGCTTGGTGCCTCACCCACTCTTCAGTCAGACTGCAGTTGATATGCATACCACATTCCAGGCCTCCCTACTGCTGTCTTAAGCATCTGTTTCTCTTTGCCTAAGGACTTTCTTTGACTACAGAGGCCTGATGGACCTCTGGGGGACAAACTAGACATTCTGGGGTGCTAATACTGTGAAGAGTAACTCTCGGCCAAAGACTAATAAAAGTTGAAGGTTGAATACCCTTGGTCTCTTCACTTTGCTACGACAATTCAAAAGGGAGGCTGCACTGTCTCATAGAATCCACCGAGGAGCAGGGGTCCAGGTGTCTATAGCAGTAGCATCCTTAATACTTAGCAACAATGAAAAAAATCTAGAAAGAATTCAAATGTCCATCCACAGGAGAGTGGGTCAATAAAATGTGGTATGGTCATCCAATAGAACACTGTGCTGGTAAAGAATATCACCAATAAACATGGATTATGTTACAGATATGATATTAATCAAAATAAACCACACACATAGAAAAGTGCTAATCTTACCATTCATACACGTGAAGATCAAAAGCAGACATCACTAAGCTATGTCAAAGGAAGTCCGAATAGCAGATCCCGCTAGGACCATGTGGTTAGCTTTTCCTTAGCCACCTTCATGGTGAGCCATTCAACAGAATGATATGTAGGCTGGTTCCACGTCGTTCTCTAGGGACCAGCCCATTTGAGTCCGTTGTAGCTTTTCTATCTTCACAAAGGTCCCCATGTCTACTTTGCTTCCCTGCTTCACCAAACTTGATGTTCTTCTCTAGAAAATGAAACTTGCTGATGACATACCCTAAGCAAGTGAGGTAAACAGTTCTCTGTTTGGTTTCCATAGATTTTCGTTGACTACTTTTTGGAAATAGATAGTCAAGACTTTCTTGCTACGAAGTCTTAGTCTGTAAGCACCCATGGAACCTGTCTGCCATGGTTGACCTTACTGGTTTTGGAAATACTGGTATCACAGATTCCAGTTGCATAGCAATACATCAGTCACCACAAAATGATGAATTGACAGATGGAGGAGATGGGGGATGGTAGTAATGCTTTTTTAGAAGCAGTTCTTAAAGGGTGAACCAAAGACTCCTGGATGGATTGAGATGCCCTCTCCTTGCATTTAGAGAATGGGAGAGAGCCTCTTTTCCAAATTCATCTCTATGGGAAGCCATATTTTCTTCATATGTTTCAAACAAACCAACATAATAGATGGAAGGAATAGGTAGTTGAATTCAGTTGACTTCAAAGAAGCCAGGCATCAAAGAGATTTGCAACAAGGCAAACATATCACCACATTGTAGTAAATATTTCATTATATTTATAAAAATGTCTTATTTTAATAATATATTAACTATATGCTAACGTTTATGTGAATTGTCCCTTTAAAATAAATATTTTTCAGTTTCTCATTTTCTGCTGAGTACAATGCAAAATCTCCACATGAGCAAAATATCTTAGAGTTTCTCAGTAACATTTTAACAATGTACGTAAAGGGGTCCTGAAACCAAAGGCTTTGACAACTGCTGGCATACAGTTTGAGTGAATGGTGGTCACATGAGAGTTTCAAAACATATCTTTTTACAAGTCAATTATGACACAGTGGAGAGCTGTCCCGTCCATCCTCAAGACTGAGATCTCTGTGGAAGCAGACTGCACATCTTTCTCCTTCACAGTGACAAGTGTGTTTGAACTGCCAAACTTTTTGGTTAACAACCCAGCTCTTAACCACTGTGCCACCAGAGCTCCTTCATTATTGTACACCCAAACTCAAAAAAATATATTAATAACAAAAATTCAAACTCTGCCATCAAATGGATTTCAACTCATAAGGAATCTGGGGGACAGGGGGAACTACCTAACCACAGGCTTTCCAAGAGTAGCCCTGTATAGGGTGAAAAGCCTCTCTCCCATGGCACGCATATGTGTCAATAACAACAGGAGGCTCAGAAACATTAGAAAATTGAGTGATCTGGTGCTGCTACAATAGAAACACCTCAAGTGTTTATTAAATACCTCATTTAATAAACAAATTCATTTGCTCACAGTTAGGAGCCAAGGTGTAGGAATTCAAAGCACTGGCTGTTCCTCTCTGCCCGCTCACCGAGAAAGTCCTGTTCTCTCGCTTTCTGTGCCCTGATTTCTTGGAGCTTACCATTCAGTTTGGCGTCTGTTTCCCCACATCTCTGCATCCTTACTCTGCTCCTCTGTATTCTGTAAGAAGTCATTGACTCAGGACCTGCCCTAGACCAGTGGTCAGCAACTGTGGCTCTCGAGCCAATGTGGGTCGCCGAAAACACTTGAAAGTGATTGATTCAGATCATGGTGATTTCATTTGTTTGGAAAAACAAATGTAAGGCCCTTGAGTGATTTTAAAGTTGTTAGGAGGGACAGGATTGGCTCTTAGGTATCAAGAGTTTGCCCACCCCTGTCCTATACTAACCCTGCCTCATTAATACAACAAAGGCGATTCCTTCTCAAATGAGATTATAACCACACACAACTTTTAAAACATCATTTTATTGAGGGATCATCTATCCTAAATTCCCCATGTTTCTGACTCCAGGGTACATCCCCTGGTCTAGCTGGATTTGTCTGGTAGAATCGGGATCATGAAAGTGGGTGGGAGGAAGCATTTGAGAACTAGAGGAAAGTTGCATATCTCATTGTTACTACACTGTACCTTAGCTGGCTCATCTCCTCCCTGCAACCCCTCTGTAAGAGGATGTCGCTTCACCTATTGATGGGCTTTGGGTTCTCAATCTGTGCTTCCCCTCATTTATAATGATGTAATTTTAGTTCTTTGATGCCTGATACTGAATCCCTTCAACACCTCGTGGTCACACAGGCTGGTGTACTTCTTCCATGTGGGCTTTGTTGCTTCTAAGCTGGATGACCGCTTATTTACTCGAGCATTTAAGACCCCAGATGTTGTAGCTGGGAAATTTAGGATAGATGACCTCTCGGGACTAGTGGTGGGAGTGGTGATACTGTGGTCATACTGGGAGGGTGGAGGGATGGTGGAATAGAAAGGGGGAACCAATTTCAGGGATCTATATCTAACCTCCTCTCTGGGGCATGGCCAACAGGGAAGTGAGTGAAGGGACACATTGGACAGTGTATGATATGAAAGAGTAATAATTTGTAAATTATTAAGGGTTAATGGGGGAGGAGGTGGGAAGGGAAATATGGGGAGCTGGTACTGGGGGCCTAAGTGGAGGGAAGATGTTTTGAGAGTGATGATGGTAACAAGTGTGCCAATGTGGCCTGCATACAATTGATGTATGTATGGATCATGATGGGAGTTGTATGAGCCCCCAATAAAATGATTTATTAAAAGGGGGGGGTTTGAGGGGGAAAGAGGAGCTTATACCAAAGATTCAAGTGGAAAATATTTGGAAATGAATATGGCAATATGTGTACAAATATGCTTGATACAAATGATATATTGAATGTTATAAGAGCTGTAAGAGCCCCCCCAAAGTAATTTTATTGGCTTATACTTCAAGTATCATACAATATAATCATTCAGTCATAATAAGATGACTTGTGTAATCATCACCATAATCAGTTTCAGAACATTTTCTTCTACTCCTTGTTAGTTCCCCATTTCCCTCATCCTCAACTGTCATGACCTTAGGCAATTATCAATCCAGTTAATGTCTCTATAGAATTTTAAAGTGACCAGACATCCCAATTTTTAACAATTTAACAATGTCCCACAGCATTTTAAAATTAAAATAAATATATTACAATACTATTTCTGCATTCTATGAAAATTTCTGTTGCTCCATATAGACCAAATTTTAATCAAGGAAAACCCCATCCCCCCCCCCCCCCCCCCCCCCCCGTCAATGGAGTCCCAGTTAAAATCTGGTCACTTTACTATAGATCTACATTTCTTGGATTTCATAGACAGGAAATCATAGAAAACAGAAACGGGAACAGACAAACAACAGCAATGACTAGGCAAAACAGAAAAATGTCACAGAAAGAAAGCAGAAAATATTGACATCTGAAACAACTTTAAAATGACTTAAAAGTGATATCAAATGATCAGGTGTTTCATTTGAACCTAATTACAACTGCAGTAATCAATGATCTCTGTCTCAAAGCAAGGCTAGTCACATACCTCCACTATGTGCAGGAGGGATTTTTAGGAGGTTCAATTTATGCGGGTTCCCAGAAAATGGATTTTGGGCTTCTGTTGTCATCCATAAGGACATTCACAATGTAAGCTCTGATACCATTCTACCATTCCCTCCTTCAGAGTTGGATTTTATTTTTTATAATCCTGGAATCCCACCTGCTGTTCTTTTTCCATGTGGATTGAATTGATGCCTTATTTACACGGTTGCTTGTTTGAAGACAAGGTTTCAAGACTTCTTTCCGATAGCTGGTCCTCTCAGGTTTCTTCACCACACCACATCCCTATCTTCAATGATCTTTTCAAGAGGGGCGAGCATAAAGGAAGGCTATGTCATAAGAACTAATTTTCCTTAGATAAGGACTAGAATTATACATGAGCCCCCAATCTATTCATATTTCTACGGTTTGTTTATGTTGCTGGTTCACTCCAGAGATACGACTACCATTTCATGCTACAGAACATTATGAAATTACCCCACTGGAGCATATAGTAATTCTATTTATAGTATCATTAATTATACTATTTATAGTATCATTAATTTAGCCAACGGTATAGAAAGGATTTATAATAAATTTTGGTGGGGGACACAATTCACTTCATAGCAAGAATTGATACATGTATGTCAAAATAACAAAACTGAACTCTAAAGGCTATCAAGGCAATGAGTTGGGAGACATAATTATCTAAAATAATTTGAATATAAAATTAAATTTGTTTTTCTTCTGGGTAGAAAGGCTACTCCACACCTCTTGCAAAAAGAAAGAAGAGAGCTTGTCCTGAGGAGAAGGATGGCAGAGTTTGAGGAAGAAGTTGTTCTCTGTATTCTTTTTCTACAGTGTTCGGCACACCAGCTTTCCAAGTTAGCAAAGGGAAAACGAATTGAACAAATGGAAGAGTAACTAAGAGAGAAGCTCTGATAGGGACCAGTAAACACACACACACACACACACACACACACACACACACACACAGGGAAAGGGCCGAATAAACCACTTAGAAAAGGAGGTAGCTGACAGGCTATAGAGAAATCAAATCCACTGTCATCAAGCTGATTCCCACCCCTGTGTAGTGTTTCCCAGACTGTCAATCTCTGGGGAAGCAGGCATCTATATTTTACTCCTGAAGAGTAATTGCTGGGTTACAAATGCTGACCTTGTGGGTAGGAGCCCAATTCATAACCCACCACATCCCCAGGGCTCCTGCAGATAATTCACAGCTGTGTTGTAGTGTCTATTTTGTTGAAGAACATGTGACAGTAAGGTTACACTTAATAAGGAAGGGTTCACGCCCTGGAGCAGTAGAGTCAATTCAGTAACCCTGAGTTGCAAAAATAGATGTCTATTCAAAGGTGACACCAGTGGGGAGACCAGAGCACCATCTGCTATCTTTATAGCATCTTGTTCGAAATCCGACTATATAGAGATCAGAGACTTTTTATTTGGAATTCACATCCTGGAGGGAGTTGCATACAGATGTTTTGTACTAACTTAGGTTTCAGGATCATCATGGGTTGCAACTGCTGACCAGAGCAAACAGAGAGAACAGTAAGGGTCTTTAAGCTCTAGGCCAGTCTCAAGATGTCTCCTTTGACTAGCCAAGAAGCAAATGTTAGTTTCCTTGGCATGGTTCTCAGAACTATCTACAATCTTTTTCAGGAATTATTATGTCTCCCTGTGAACAACGTAGCAATTTATAAAAATTCCACATAGGTTGGGGTAAGAAAGGAGGGAAACATGGTGTGAATTAGACTCACAGAATAAATCCAGTTTTAATGATATATCAGAACACTTTCAGGAATGTTCAAGAATTTCCATGAGAAGAAATGAAATTCAATGAATGCTAGAGGTTTATTGGTTGGTCATATAATTTGAGGATTGGGCAGTACACAACATAAAGGATGATGCAAAGAAATGAGGTAAGATAAGGTTTTTTTATATTCTGAGAAGAAAGAAAGGTGAGGAACCTAGGAGATTTTTACAAATCTGTCGGGTACTCATCAAAATGTCCCTTGAAATTCTTTCTTCTGTACAAATTCAGGGTTTTGCAAAGATGGATAGTTCAGGTCTCTATCAAAGATGGGCTTTGTGTCTCTGTAACCCCCTCATTCTCAACAATATGTTTTTTGTTTGTTATAGATCTTCTGATGGCTGTCATCCAGTCCCAACGACACCCCACGATCCATCGCACTGGCTGCTGTGCTTCTTTCATGTGGGCATGCTGCTTCTCTGCTAGATGGCTGCTTGCTTCTCTTCAAGCCTTTACTCTAGGAGGTGAGTGTCTGCAAGGACTGATTTCCTGCTATCTGTTTGCCTGAAACGCAGGCATGAAAGATGCAGAATGTTGGTTACAAGAATATCTAAAGAAATGAGTTATTGCCTCTAAAGGTGAGGTTGGTTATAATCTTAAGCTTTTGCCCTGGGAAAAATATCAGTCTTGTTCTCACACTTGACACAAGTACTTCTCTATTGTTTGTTTGTTTTTTATTTTAAAAATATTCAGTGCATAATTTGTGAAATGATATGTGAAGATAGGTTTTAATTTTTTGAAAGATGGGTCAAACTACAAATTTCATCAGTGTTATAAAATGAATGATAAAATATTAAATATGACCTCATCAGGTTGTTGATTCCTCCAGAAGAACCCCTCTATCAAGATCACCATCTTATTCGTTCATGTTGGTACTTTTCTCCAAATCTCCTTTCTCTTGCCTATAAAAACATCCCCTGAAATGTTACTTGAGGAGACGGGTTTTGTCAGACAAGATCCATTCTGTCTCCTTGATTACTGGTATCCAATATTTTTCAATCTCCCTTCTGCCCCTGTCTTGTAATTTGATTGCTTAAGACACGCTGCTAGATCACCTGTTTGGCATAAACAATAGCTCAAATAGCATCCATTACTTATCTGTAGAGAGAATAATTGTAAATCTGCCCCCTCCAAAGTACTGAGTTTTAAAGGATGAAACACTGTGTAGGAAAAAGCAAGTTTTCTCAATAACAACCTAAAACAATCATTTGGAGGATGCTGATTTTTCTAACTTAATATAATAGATCCTTATGAGAAAAAAATTGAATTCAGGAGGCATCTAAATAAAATAGGTCTGCTGCAAACTTTTATAGTAAGTAGGCCTGATTGGCATTTTATCTTAAAAATGCAACAGAAAATTATGACTAAGTTTATTTTATCTTACAATGAACAAAATTATACCAATAATTATAACTGTTCCTCAAAACCTAAGAATCTACATGGGAACAATTGTCACTGGTTTGCTGTAACTCTTCCAGGAAGATGGCTGGCTAGTTCACTGGAAAGCCGCCTCTTTCAGTAGCAGTCAGGCAACTTTTTAATGAAGATGCCTTTGTTCATTAGTCCACGAGTCTCTTGTGATCCACAGAGCTTTCTCTTTGGAAGTCCTAGCCTTTCATGGAGTTTTTTCAAATGTATCCTTTGTCATTCACCTAAATCAGCCAGACCCTTGTTGTTCAGTGGTTTGACCTGATTTGAGTAGTTCTGTAGTATCACGTCCACGAACTTTAAGCCTCTTTCATTTTGGCAAGCTGACTTAAGAACCAATTTGCTATGCGTTTGCATTGCATTTTGGGCTCTGCCTTCATGACAAGATTTATTGTAAGGAAGTCACAAAGCAGACTGTACCATCTGGAGCTGGACTGATCTTTGTAAACAGGTTTATGGTGGTTCAAGTGGTAGAATCTTTATTTTCCCTGTGTGAGACGTGAGTTCAATTGTAGCTTATGTTAAACCACCACCCCTGTGTCAGGGAAGGCTAACATGTTGTTGTGATGCTGAACAAGAAGGTCCACGGATAAAAGCCCTGTAATCTTCTGGAAACCATTCAATAAGAACTCTAGACCACTTCCACTAAAACCAAACAGCCGACAGACAAAATCCCCATAGAGGTCACAACAGTCTGTTCTGTATCCTATTGGGAGAATGACAGAAATCGACAATGTTTCCATCTGTTGTGCATGTTACTTGACAATAGCTAACAGCACCATTTCTAAAACAGTGATTTCATTAAGGAATTCATATTTTACGTTAGGATGACTTACTGTTCTGGATAGTGTCAAGAATCCATGAACAAGAGTAATGAAAATGGGCTGAGCCCCGGTGGCGTAGGTGGTTGAGTGCGTAACTGCAGCCCGCAGGCTTGGCAGTTCAAATCCAGCGGCGGCTGGGTAGCGTCATGACCACCAGAGGCAGTGATGCCCACCAAAAAAAAAAAAAAGAATAATGAAAACAGACTCTCAGAAGGACCAGGGACACATCCCCCAGAGTCTAGTACGGTTGTCTTTTCACTCATGGAAGTAACCATCATCATACAAATACCTCACCTGCTAATTTACAAATACTAACACTGATTAATGAAAAACAGACTATATCTATTATTAGTGAGCATTCAGAAGCCACTGAAAATATGCTATAGCATTATTGAGATATAATTGAGGTATTCAGTACAGAAACTCCTAGGTTCAAAGGATACACCATTCCTAGTTGTTTTTTGTTTTTTTTTTTGCTAATGGTAGTATATCTGTGCCTGCTTCTCTATTTTTCATCTCCTGTGAGATTAAAAAGTGAGACAGACAGCATCCTAGGGAAATTCCCATACCACATAATTCATGATTTTAAAATGTAAGACTTAATGTGTTTTTATGAGTTACAGATATGTACATCAGTCAATTTGAAAATAATTTCATCATGCTATAATGAAATCTTGTGCTTATTAGAAATCATTTTCCATTTTTTTAGTCTTGGACCAAAAGTGTTGAAGGACCAGCATATTGTTTTGAGAGCTAAGATGCTCTTGATCCAAGTCATAATATTTTCAATCGCCTCATACATGTTATCAAATTTAAACAACGAATAGGGAAGACCATAGAACAGCTGCATTTGAATCATGATATTGTTGAAGAATATTGAAAGTACAATGAACAGCCAGAAGAAGCACAGCCAGAATGCTCCTTACAAGTGAGGATGATAAGACATTGTTCACCATATTTTAGCTGTCTCCTTGAGAGACTAGTCCCTGGAAAAGGACATAATGCTTGGCAGAGTGTAGATTCAGTGAAAAAGAGAAAGATCCTCGATGACATGGGTTGAACCAGTGGTTGTAACTGTGGATTCAAACATTGCCACAATTGTGGGGATGGCATACAACTGAGCAGTATTCCAGCCCGTACACATTGGTTACTGTTTGAACCCACTGGAGGCACCTGGCAATAACAACAAGCAATCTGCTTTCTTTGTCTATATATTTGCCCATTCTACATATTCTGTATATACAGTATCATATACTTTGTGGTCCTTTGTGACTTGCTTTTTTCACTTAACCTAATTTTTTAAAAAAATTGCCTAACCTAATTTTTTAGGGATAATCCATGCTGAAACACTTATCAGTACTTTATTCTTTACACCGCTAAATAACATTCCATTCTATGGCTATGACACATTTTGCCTATTCATCCATTCATTGATGAATATTTGGATATTTCCACCTTTTAAAGCTATTGTAAATAATGTCATAGTAATCATATGCTTTCTTTTAAAAAATCACTTCATTGGGGACATCATAATCCATCCATCCATCCATTGTGTCAAGCATATTTGTACATACAATGTTGTTTCCATTTTCAAAACATTTTCTTTCTACTTGAGACCTTGTGTCAGCTCATTTTCCCCTCCCCTCTCTCCTTTATGAAGCCTTTATAATTTAAGTTATTTTTTTTTCATGTCTTACACTGACCTCTGTCTCCCTTCACCCAATTTTCTGTTATCGGTCCCCCTGGGAGGGGGTCGTATGTTGATCACTGTGATCAGTTTCCCCTTTCTCCTCCCACCTTTCCCTCCCCATCCTGACATCACTGTTCTCATTATTTGTCCTGAGGGGTTTATCTGTCCTGGATTCCTTATGTTGGGAGCTCTTGTCTATACCAGTGTACATACTCTGGTCTTCCCAGATTTGAAAGATAGAATTGGGGTCATAATAGTGGGGTGATAGGGTGTAACATGAAAAAACTAGAGGAAAGTTGTATGTTGTCTTGGTGCTATACTTAAAGCACGTTTACTGGTTTGTCTCTTCCCTGTGACCCTTCTGTAAGGGGTTGTCCAATTGTCTACAGAAGGGCTTTGGGTCTCCAATCTGCCCTCCCACTCATTCACATCGATATGATTGTTTGCTTTGATGACTGGTATCTGATCCTTTCCACACGTCATGATCACACAGGCTGGTGAACTTCTTCCATGTGGACTTTGTTGCTTCTCAGCTAGATGGCCACTTGTTTGTCTTCAAGCCTTTAAGACACCAGATGCTATATATTTTGATAGCTGGGGAACATCAGCTTTCTTCACGATATTTGCTTTTGCATCCATTTTGTCTTCAGCGAGTGTGTCAGGAAAGGTGAGCGTCACAGAATGCTGGGTCATTAGAATAATTGTTCTTGCATCGAGGGAGTGAAGTGAAGGACTTGAGTGAAGGCCCAATGTCTGTCTGCTGCTTTAATACTTAACAAATAAATATGTGTACAAAAATCTATTTCCTATTGTTATATATAAATATGTTTACATATGTTCATGCTTTATTTAGATCTCTATAAGTGCCCTTTACCTTGTAGTTCTTTCTTCTATTTCCTTTTACTTTCCTCTTCTCCCATTATCATGTTTGGCTTTCATTCAGATTTCAGTAATTCCTCTCTGAGTTACATTGCCCTTGATCAAGCCCACCAGGCATCCTATCTCCTCCTTGTCATTGATTTTTAGATCACTTGTTGTTCCCTTGTGCCTGGGTTTATTGGCATCCCTTTCCTTTTCCCGGCCTCCCCCTTTCCAAATCCCCTCACAACCATTGGTCCTGTTGTTTTCTCCTCTGGAGTCTTTATCCCACCTATCTTATCTAGATAGACATGCAGAGACAATAAGCACAGCAATAAGACAAAGCAAAACAAAACATCAAAAGAAACAAACAAAAACCAAATAAAAACTGTAACAACAAAAACCAACAACAAGAAAAGCTTATAAACAGTTCTAGGTCTGTTTGTTAACTTTGTGTCTGAGAGTTTTCTGGCCGATTCTGATGGGGTGCCATGTCCTGGCCCTAAAGTCTATTTTTAGTATTCCTCGGGGATTTCATTACTTTGCCACCCTTGCTGTTCTGCTGCTTGCCCTGAGTGTTTTGCCCTGCTATAGTAAGGTCATATCAGGCACAATTTCCACCCTGTGCTTTTGGTATTGTCCCCAGTAGCACTATGGGTCAGTGAGGGATGTTGTGGCTCAGTGGGACCAGCCCTATGGTCCTCTCTGTGCATTGGGTGTTCCAATCAACCTCTTTGTTTCCTCCCGTGTACTCTGACCAGAAGTGCCACTCTCCCTGAGCTATAGCTTCAGTGCTGTTCTCTGAAAAACATTCTTGGGTGGGGGTGAGGGATGGGGTTCATCCAAATAGGTGGAATTGGGCTGCCCCCACAAACCTTTCCGCTGGTTTCCTGCTCTCTGCCTATATGTTGTGCTCATGTCTTAGAGCACTGGGTTGAAGTCTGGTTCCTCTCCTCCTCTATTGTGGTGATGTAAACAATACCTTCCCCTTGGGTGGGTTAGTTCCCCCATTCCCCTGCTACCCATGTCTTTCTTCTTCTTTCCCTTCCTTTTCAGTTGGCTTTCCCTGGATTGGATCTGGTCCCTGCTATAGTACCTGCACGTCATTCCAGAAGGTATCTATGTAGTAGCTTTTTCCCTATGCCCTTTTTGCATTTTTAAAGCTTGCCTGAGTGCACTTATGTTGTACTTGTTCTTTTGTGCTTGGTTTACTTCATTTTGCATAATTCCCTCCTATTATTTTCATGTTGCGGTGTGCTTTATATGTTCATTGCTGCTTTTTAAGGATTTGTAGTACTGTATGTATATGTGGCCGTTTTTTATTTCATTCATCCATTGATGGAAATTTGGGTTGTTTCCTACTTCTTGGGACTGTGAACTATGCCACAATGAAATTTGGGGCACAGGTGTATGACCATGGTTTGTCTCGTGCCTCTTCTTGGTATGTTCCCAAAAGGGGGATTATTGGATCATAGGTAGTTCAATTTCTATCTGTTTTATATATCACCAAATCAATTTTCATAATGGTTGTACATATCTACAAGTCCACCAGCCATGGACGAGAGTTCCTATCTCATCACAGTTCCTCCAACCCTTGCTACTTTCTGATTTTTTGAATTGGCCCATCTTTGAGGGTATTATGTGGTATTTCATAGTTGTTTTAATTTGACTTTCTCTTATGGATAATGATCAGAAGCATTTTCTCATATGTTTATTGGCCATTTCGATTTCTGCCTTTGTGAAACTCCCGTTCAGGTTCTTTGCTCACCTCCTCAATGGGAAATTATTTTTTTTCTTATTGGAAGCTAGCAGAGTATTGTAGCTTTTAGCAATAAGACCTTTGTCTGATGTGTCACTGTTTTCCCAGTCCATGGACTCTCTTAGTATTCTCTTGGAGAATTCTTTCCATGTACCCAGGTGTTTATCTTCAGTATATTCCACGTATTAGTTGGTGCCTCCTCTGTGTTTGTGTCCTTCCCTATTTCCAATAGCCTATATATTCCCTATGCCAAAGTGCTCAGGTTGGTCCCAATTCACTCATGGATAGCCCTAATGTTTGGGGTTTTATCTTAAAATCTGTGATCCATCTTGAGTTTAATCTTGTGCATGGAATGAGGTAAGGGTCTTGCCTCACTTTTCTGCAGGTATAGATATATCTATATCTATAGATATAGATATAGATATCCATTTTTTCTAGTAGCACTTGTTGAAGAGGGAATTTGTGTCCCATTTTAATATTTTGGGGGGCTTTATCAAAGATCAGTTGTGTGTACGCTGATGATTTTATGTCCGAGTTTTCTGTTCTTTTTCCATTGGTTCAAGTATCTATCATTATACCAATATCACACTGTTTTGAGCACTATATCTGTATAATAGGTGCTAAAGTCAGGGAAAGTGAGCCCTCCAACTTTGTCCTTTTCCTTGAAGAATTCTCTGTTAATTCTAGGCTTCTTATCTTTCCCTATGAAGTTGGTAGTCAGTTTTTCCAATTCCTTGAAGAAAGATGATGGTATTTATATTGGGATAGCATGAAATTTACATAGTGCCTTGGGCAGAATGTACATCTTTGCTAGATTGAATCATCCGGTCCACAAACATGGGATATCCTTTCATCTGTGGAGTTCATGCTTGGTTTCTTGTAATAGAGTCCTGTAAAGGGAGAATCAATCACAATGATCAACACATAACCATACACCCCTCTCCAGGGGGAAAGAATGACAGAAAACATGGGGAAAGGGGAGAGAATGGTCCATGTAAGATATGAACATTATAATAATTTATAATCTACCAAGGGGGCAGGAGGGGGTGAAGGGAAGAGGGAAAATGAGGAGCTGATACCAAGGGCACAATACAAACTAAATGTCTGGAAATGAATGAAGGTAGTACATGTACAAACATGTCTGATGCAATCGATGTATGAACTTTAACAAGAAATATGAGAACCCAATAAAAATTTTAAAGTAGTGTTCTTTAGTTTTCCTTGTACACATCTTTTGTTTTTTATATGATTTCAATATTCCTGGTTCGATGACTAGAAGTAGCATTGCTGCATCATAAGGTAACTGTGTTTAATTATTTGAGGAGCTATTTTCCAAATGACTGTACTACCTGCCCATAATGTGTGAGGGTTGCAATTTCTCTACATTCTTTATTTTTATTCTTAGTAATATTTAGCTGTCTTTTTGACAATAGCCATTCTAACTCAATGAATCCCAGTTGAAGTCGAAAGTCAAATTATGCCATAGGGTATTACAGGTTGCAATCTTATGGATGTAGACTGCCATATTTTTTCGCCATGGGCTCGCTGGTAGTACCAACAAACCTTTGGTTAACAACTGAACACTTAACCATTATGCCATCAGGGTTATAGCCATTCTAGTGGATGTTAAGTTGTGTCATGTGGTTTTGATTTGTCCTAATGGGTAATGAGTTTAGCATCTTTTCATGTGCTTTCTTGCTATCCGTATATATATTAAATTCATCCAAATGTCTTTGTATTATTGAAATATAGGCATTTCTTTTACATTCTAGATGTAAGTCCCTTATTAGAAAAAAATGATTGTCAAATAGTCTCTTTTCTCATCAGGCATCAAAGACCCAGAGCAAAAAAATCACAATGTGAATGAGAGGTTAGAGTACGGATTGGAGGCCCAAAGCCAATCTGTAAGCAATTGGACATCCCCTTACAGAAGGGTTGTGGGAAGAACATGGGCCAGTCAGGGTACAGGGTAGCAGTGATGAAACATACAGCTTTCCTCTGGTTCTTTAATGCTCCCCACACACACACACATACACACACAATGTCATGACCTTAATTTTATCTTACAAATCTGACTGGACCAGAGCATGTACAAAGGCACAGATCAGAGCTGGAAACACAGGGAATATAAGACAGATAAACCCCTCAGGATCAAATTTGAAAGTAGTCATACCAGGTGGGTAAAAGGAGAATGGGGGCAGAAAGTGGAGAACTGATCACAACAATCTCCCTATAATTTACTTCCAGGGGGATGGACTACAGACAAAGGGGTGGGGGAGGCGTCAGACAGTACAAGACATGAAAAAATTATATTTTGTAAATTATTAAAGGTCCATGAGGAAGACGGGGGGAGGAGGGAGGGTGGAAAACGAGGAGCTGATGCAAAGGGCACAAGTCAAAGGAAAATGCTTTGAAAATGATGTGGAAAACAAATGTACAAATGTACTTGATACATGGATGTATGTATGGACTGTGATAAAAGTTGTACAAGCCCCCAATACAATGAAAAAATTTCTCTTGTCTTCTGGGAATGGTTTTGTACTTTTTCAACTGTGTGCTTTAGAGCACCAATGTTTTCACTTTTGATGATGTTCAATCTACCTAATTTTTCTTTTCTTTTCTTTTTGCTTGGGCTTTATTGGTGTCTCTTCTAACAAGCCCTCACCTAATGCAAGGTCCTGATGATATTTGCGCATGCTTTCTTTAACATTTGTGCTTTCACTTTCAGAATTCAATCCAGGGTGCATTCATTTTGGCATGTGCTCCAGGTAGTAATCTAGCTTGACTCTTTTACCTCCTGGTATTCAGTTGCCTCCACAGCATTTGTAGAACAAACTCTTTGATCCCCACTGGATTTCTTGGCATTCTTATCCAAAAGTAATTGCCTATAGGAGTGATGATTAAAAGTTACTTTTGAATCTTAAGCCTAATTAAATTTCAATAACCTAAACTTAATTTAAAAATTGTAAAATGTAATGCTAAATATATACTACTTATTTATACTGTTATGTGCTTTTTACAGGCACTTATTTAAAAATTATTTGAATTTTGGGGCACTTAATTACCTCAAAGTACATGTCTATGGAAAGGCTTATTATTTACCTAGGTGTTTAAATGTTTGGGTTTTTTTTTTTTAAGACAAAATGTTTGAACTGCATTTCAGAAGCTAAAAAACAATAGAAGTACTCATTAATCAATTTTAAAAAATGATCAAACAATGAGTTAGAATAAAAATTATGAGGTTAGAAATGGGCAGGAAGTACTAGTACTGGGACAAAATACTGAGACAAAAAAAAATAGGGCACAATAATCCAGTCCTGAATAGGTAAAGAACGTAATGTGGACAGTTTGGATTTTCACTGTGGACCATATCCTAAGATACTATAGTGAGGAATGAACTCATTAGCAAAATTAATAAAAATCGCCAACTCATTATCTTGTTTGCTCTCTCAGAGGATACACAGGCACGAATTTAAATCAGCAAAGATACTCCTTTCAATAATGGTGAAGATTATTAATGCCTAGGCTCCTTCTCTGTGGCTGTTTTAGGAATTTCATCTTTCTACTCAATAGATGCAGTCTCTGAGAAAACAAGGAAATTTAATTGTGTTCAAAACAAAGCACATTGATTGAAAATTCCATGGGTTACAATTTTATTCATATCAATAAGTACTAGAGAAATGGTGTGTGACTGTGATAGAGATAGTTTAGGGAGATTGAAATTTCACTGTGCTATTATAACATCAACGAGTCAGAAACTGCTTTCATCATCAACTATTTTGAAGTCTTTCATTTTACATCTTAGAAATTAACCAAGCTGTTCAAATGAGCAAACTACACTTAACTATAAGTACATGAAAAACAAATCTCATGAATATTGGGCAAAAGAAAGAGGGTAGCAAAGAGAACCTAGCGTGATGTTCCATTTATATGTAGTTCAAGAACAGGAAAAATCCTCTAGGGCTTTAGAAGCTGAGGTCAAGGCAACAACTAAAGGGAGAATGGGTTTAGTGATTGGAAAGAGCAAGAGCAGGCTTCTGAGAACCTATTTATGCTTTTTGTTTAATTGAGGTATTGGTTATGCAAGTGTTTTCACTGTGAAAATTTATTGAACTGTCCATTGTTATTTGAACATAGTTCTCTATGTATGCTATATGCCAATCAACAGTTTACCAAAAAACAAAATAAATTATGCTACAAGTCTTAGGTGTATAGTGCTACTATAAAAAATACCACAGTTGGGTGGAGTCTCAGAGGACAGGATGCTAGAAGTTTAAATTTAGGATGGCAGAATTAGGGAGAAGACTTTCTCTGTCGGTTTCGGTGGAAAGTTTTTAAAACTTGTGGATCTGGTGTGCTTTGGAGCTCTTCATGTGTCTTGGCATCAGGCTTCTCCCTTGGATCTAGTCAGTCTCAGCACAGAAGCTCCTAGGCCCAAAGGACACATTCAACTCCTGGTTCTTCTTTGCTAGTGGTAGTAGGTCTTTCTGTGCTTGCTTTTGTCTGTAATCTCGTGTGAGATAGAAAGTGATACTGATCAAACCCTAGGGAAACCCACATTACACAAGATTAGGGGTGTGACCTGCGTTAAAGGGTGTTGAATCCCACCCTTTACAATTAATTGGAATGAACAGACTTTGGTAAATGCTTATCACCACCTAACTGCCAAATCACTTCATCACATAGCTGATAAAAAACTGGAAATCATGGTTCAGAGAAGTCAACACATATTTTGGGGAAACACAATTCAATCCATGACATTACTGGATTCTGTTGCTGGAAGCAAGAATTAGCAAAGTGTTTCCAATTACTCCAAAGAGGTCTCTGCTACTAATTCTTTTCTTCATTGTTAAACTTCTGAAATCTCATTTGACTTTACCAGCCCATGATCGGGTGCATAAACATGTAGCATATAAATGACATATATTGGTCATATTTTCTGCTTGACAGAAAATGTTGTAACATTATAATGGAGTTAGATAAGCCCAAATGTATTAGGGTTTTCCATTTGACTTTACCAGCAAATGATCAGGTGCATAAACATGTACCATATGAATGACATATATTGGTCATATTTTCTGCTTGACAGAAAATGTTATAAGATTATAATGGAGTTAGATAAGCACAAGTGTATTAGGGTTTCCCTCACATCATTCTTTTTTTTCTCAGCTACTCACATGACTTCTAATAACTAGAAACACTGAAACCAGATAGATCCAGTTTCTCATAACAAATCTCTTGACCTCAGCACCCAACTTCTGGTTAAACACTTGCTGCCGTGCGAACTCTCATTCGAGAGGGGCAGATTACTGCATTGCTCCACAAGGTTTCCATTTGCCGATGTCCTGACAGTAAAATGTCAGGCCTTTCTTACAAGGCTCACCTGGGTGAAGTGAACTTGAACTGCCAAGCTTCAGAGTAAGTATACTACCTTTCACTCCCCAGGGATGACTTCTTCTTCATCATCTTCATCTTCTTCTTCACCATCACAGTGAATTAATTTCCTCTCCACCTGAACAACTGTGCTGATGAGTTTACTCCTCTCTTCCTCTCTTTAAGCATTTCTCTCTCCCTCTCACTGGATTATACCTCTAGCCTATGAAAGTGCTCTGGCATTTTCTATCTCAAAGAACAAGTCTTTAAAAGCTCCCTTGATTTCAGTGTACATTCCAGCGATAGCTTTCTTTCCTTTTTTTTTTATACTGGAAAAAAATTGGAAGCACGGAGGACTCGATGCTTACTTCACAGTCATTTAGCTCCCAAACCTCCGGTTCTACTGACATGGTTTGAGATAAGGAGGGCCTTTGCCTTGCCAAATCCAATGATTGCTTTAGTGTTCTCATCGAGAGCTTTCACAGGAGTCTGACATTGTTGGTCATAGCCTCATTTTTGAAACACCCTCCGTTCTCCATTCTCATACAATACAGGAGCATTTCCCACTTTCAAGACCCACCTTTTACCGAGGAATTCCTTCTCTTTTTCACTACAGCTGAAATGGACCACAGGTCTTCCTCGCCTCCCACATGAAGTTCCCATTCCATCACCTCTTCCTCATTCTACCCTTCTCAGAATGAGACACAGCAATGCATGATCCCACCATCTAGCAAACGCTTCTAGAATCCCTATCACTTTTACTTTATTTTCACTGCTTTACTCTTAAAACCTCATTTAGACCAGAGGTTCAGATTTTTTTTTTTTAGTGCTAATGAGTCACTTCAAGTTTATTGTGGCATAATTCAGTAGGTTAGAAGGGACTGGATTACACATTGGGCTGCAAGCAGCAAACCCATTCGTTCTTAAGCACCAGCTGCTGTCTGTGCAGAAGATGAGGCTTTCTACTCCCATAAAGAGTCACAGTCTCGGAACGCACTGGGCAGTTACACTTTGACCTCCAGGGTCACGACGGGTTGGCCTGGGCTCTAAGGCAGTGAGTGAAACAGAGTTGCCGTGGAAGAAAGATGAGATGAAAACCCTATCTATGGCGTTGCCACTAAGAATCGACTCAACGGCAGTCAGTCTGGATTTTGGCTTGGCTCGTGGAAGTGAAATTCATTCTATTCGGAGTTCTGCACACACTGGTGGGGTATATTGTTCAGACTGTGTCGTGAAGAGGTGGAGATATTGGGGACCATCTTGGATATTCCCATGTCCATGTGTGCAAGCACATGTACACCGTCTATGAATCTAATATAGGGCACAAAGCTTCCAGGTTAAACCAGACCAGTTTTTTGCACTTTGAAAATCTCTCATCAATCTCCCTGCTACAAAAGAATTCAAGAAGGAGCTAAGCTCTGGTGGTGTGGTGTCGTGGTTGTGCACGGGACTGCGGCCCACTGGGATGGAGGTTCAATTCCAGCAGCGGCTCCACAGGAGCAAAGGCTGGGCCTCTTACTCCCACCACCAGAGGGCAGTGATGCCAAAAAAATTCAAGAAGATGGTTATCATATGTGTTAGTCTGAGTAGGCTAGAGAAACAAATTCATAAACATGTATATGTATATAAGAGTTTTATAGAGAAGGTAATTGTACATTAAGAAAGCATTCCAACCCTGTCCAGTCCAAGCTCACAAGTCTGATATTAGCTCATATGTCTGATACCAGTCTATAAAGTTTTCTTCAGACTCATGAAACACATGCAATGACACCGAATGCAAGATGATCGCAAGCCAAATGAGTACAATGCCTTTGGACCCAGTGGCATTGTAAACATCTCAGTGCTGGCAGGGATCTCCAAGTGACTCCTCTGGCTTCAGAGGTCTGGTTGCATCCATGTGACTTTCCCAGCTCAAGGCACTAGGGTAGCTCCATGTGGCTTCTCCTCAGGGATGTCTCGCAGGAAGTAAGCCAAGCAAGTGTTGTCAGTGGAAAATCTCCAACGAAGTGAACTGAGACAGTGTCTCCACCTCCAAGAAGGAATTACCACAGTTCCCAGAATTCTCAGGAGAAGGTCATGCCCACATAGAGATCTCATTGGCTAGCTCCAGATTTGTAGGTTGGATTCTATCCCTAGATGCTTAGTCCTCCTATTGACACTAGATTAGGTGACTGCCACACCATATAATTGGACAGATGGTGAAGTTATTAAATCAAGGCCACAAAGTTATGGAATGCGATATTCTTGAATATTAATTTTTTTCTTCTTCTCCACAGACCCACTGCGTTGTGACAGAGATCATCCTACCTTACACCTAAAACCTATGGTCATGGTATATTCTGACATCTTCCCATCACAATCAACAAGATAGTACCATAGACATAGTGCCATTTAATTTCCATAGCAACTTAGTAGTGTAGGTTTTATAACTTTTTTTCAATCAAGGAAATGATTGTGCCTCACAGCACTTAACAGTAAACAACAACTAATACGTTCTCTCTTTCTGAGCTTTGTGGAAAACCACACTTTGGGAAAATGCCATGAGGATATTATCCTTAAGATGATTAATTTATTGGTAATTTCCTTAGAATTTTTCAGAGCTACTATAGCAAAAATACCACAAGTGTGGCTTTAATTAGCAGAAATTTATTCTCTCATAGATTAAGAGACCAGAGTCCAAATTCTGGGGAAACAAAAATAGAGGAAGCCCCCCACCACACTTTTTTTTTCTTTTTTGGCTCTTGGGAAAGATCCTTCCTTGTCTTTTTTCGACATTTCTTTCTCAGTTCCTTGGTAGTTTTCATGTGATGTGGCATCTATTTTCCTTCATCTGTGCTTCCTTGCTCATCTGCAATTTTTATATCTCAAAAATGAGTAAGACACAATGATACTGACATGGCCTCATTCGTATAACACAACAATGCAGATTTCCAGGGGGAGGGAATATAAGGATTAGCATTTGTAACACATTTTAGGAGAAGCCATCCAATCCCTAACAAGAAGACACTAATGTGGCGATAACTGCTTTTAAGTGCTGCCAACACCAACAAAACAAACTCACGGCCATGGAGTTGATTCCGTAGAGGCCTCTGTAGGTAGCTTCTTTCCTTCCTTCCTTCCGATGGTGACTCTTTCCTGGAGTTGAAAGTCTCATCTTTCTCCAGTGAACTGACTGGTGGTTTTGAACTGCTGACCTTTGAGATAGCAGCCCAATATTTAACCACTAGGCCGCAGGACTCCTCCAGTAGTCAACACATGGCTATACAGTTAAGCAAAAGGGTGCTCCATTCTGGGTCATTCGCGAGATATACTATGGTTGAGACCATTCAGATTTAAAGGATTTCATTGACAAATTCTGGGAAGAAGATCTGCAGGTATAGACCTAAATCTCAATTAAAACCTGTTCACAGGATCATAGCAATATGTGCGCCTTTACACATTGCATAAACAAGAAGTGGCTGCATGTGCCGTGCCTTGGATAGGAATGGAGACTGGGTCTTCTCTGTTATCACTAAACAGCCCTCCTTTCATGCATATATTGTATCAGTGTTTATCCAGGGCCAGTGGTCAGATTGCTTTGCTATTATTGACATTGCTTTGTTTCTGGCATATTCTGTTCAACTGTACACTATGAGGCCATGGTACAAGTGATTAGGTACACAGCATATAATTAATCTCCTTTGGAAAAAAATTTCCCCCCACATTACTGTGTTTTGGTAGAAACGTTAATGTGGCCTCAAAAGTTTCTAGCATGAAGGGTTTCCTAAGAGCACCATTTCCTCTCTCCTCTAGGAAAGAAGTGTAAGAAGAGGCGAAGGAGCAGCATCAGTTTTCCTTTTATCTGAGTAAGTGCAGACACCTTTCTTTTCATGTAAAACAATGCTGCTGCTATTTTTAACTAGCTCTGCACTTCCCCCTGTAATATTTTTTTTCATTATTGCAACCTATGGTGTAGAACACCTTTTCCTAAAATATTGTTAAAGAAGATGGCTCATAAAAACTCATCCCAGAGGTGCTATCCAGGATTTATTGTGACATTGAAGATGCAATTATTAAAGTTTGTGCTCGGGATTCTGCTAAATGGCAAGCATCAAGGAAATGCTGTAGACTATGGTAGAGTTCTGCTGTGTTTACACAAATGCTAATGAAGGAGCAGCTATTTCGGGCTTGCCATGAGGCTTTCCTAAAACAGCCTCCACGCTGACATAGTGAGGGGTCTTTCCTAACCACACTCAGTGCTGCAAGGTCACATTGCTGACTCCATCGGACAGGGTAATGGTCATGGAGCTTTGCATTGTGTCCATATGTCAGAGAATGCGAACAATAAAAATTGAAGAAATTGGAGGGAAATTGCAAGCACTTACGTTAGCCTTTCATTCAAATTTCAAAGACATCTTCTGCACAACAGGCCACACCTCCTTCACACAAATTAAAAACCATTTGCACTGGCTCACCACAAACCGCTTCATTCTAAGTAGAACTGCGCCTCATAGGAGTCTCAAGGCTATGTCTTTCAAGGGCAGATTGATAGAGTCTTTTGGTTACTAGTTAAGTGTGTAACTATTTATGTTCTCCAGGGATTGCTAAAGTAAACATTTACAAATTGTTCACTGGAAACCAAACTAACTTGAGCAGTCATTTAACAGTTAAGAAGCACCTGTTTTTTGAAAAGCAGTGTGCTAAAATTGAAGAAAGTCAGAAAAGTAATTAGTGTTATAGTGGAGGTAATGCAACATGCTTAAACAAAAACAAACAAACAAAATATACTTTATTGGCATCTACTCCATATATCATGATTCAATAGTGCAATCATATCAAAAGAGTTGTGCAATCACTACCACAATCAATTTTAGAACCTTTTTCTTTCTTGTACTAAATTGTTATTAACTCCCCATTTCCCCCCAACCTCCCTTGTTATATCGCAAGAAACCATTAATCCAGTTACCATCTCTATAGATTTACAGATCCTGGGTTGCATATTCAGGAGCACTCACCCATACACAAAACACAACTAAAACTATAAACAACATTGAAGTATGACAAAAGTAAAACCTCAATCGAAAGCAAAGTAGCAAATATTGAAAAACTGGAAGAACTTTAAAAAGGGTCAAAAGGGAAATCAAGGTATATAAGGCATTACATTTCTCCCCTTGGTGGTATAGTGCTTATGTGTTGGGCTGTGTTCTGCATGGTCAGCAGTTCAAAACCAACAGTAGCTCAGAGGGAGAAAGACTGGACAGTTACAGTCTCAGAAAGCCACAAGGGTTGCTAGGAATCAGCACCGACTCAACGGCAGTGAGTTTGATTTGGGTTGGCATATCTACCAACTTTCCAATGCTCTCTGCCTGATAGCATGGCTATTCACATCCCTGGACAGAGGGAATTTTTAGGAGGCTTAATCTATGTGTGGACCCTGCAAGTGAGTTTTAGGCTTCAGTGCCATTCATTGTCTTATGCAAACCAGTTGTTTACAATTTAAGCTCGGATACCATTTGCTCCTTTGGATTTGGATGATATTATGTACAATTCTTGGATGACTCAGGCTGGTGGACTTCTTCCATGTGGACTTAATAGACACCTCACTTAGATGGCTGCTTCTTTGAAGACACGTCTTTAAGACACCCAGAATTGTATTCCTTCTGATATCTGGACACAACCTAATTCCTTTGGCACTCTTTTCTACCATATCATCATATCATCAGTGATCAAGGTTTAGATAGAAAGTAGGTCCAAAGTGTCCATTTAGAAACATAGTACTAGGAATATTCTCCCTTTGGGTTCTTACTCTTCTGAGTAGGGACTCTTTTGATGTGCTTACGTATTATATTTTTATTAGGTCCCAGTCATCTATTTTGTCTTCCACTGTACACATTCTTATTATATTTGGTAGTCTTGCATATCCGCAACAGGGCCCTCAAATTTGTCTCAATTTTCTCATTGAAGATCCTTACAGCTTCTAAGGTTTCTATTTAGGTCTCTAACCTATCTTGAGTTCATTTTTATGCATTCAGCTAGAAGGTATGGGTCCTGTTTCATTCTTCTACAAGGGAACTCCAATATAATCACCATTTATTGAAGAGGATATCTCTTTTCCATTTACTGTTTTTTTTTTTGTTGTCAGATATCAGTTGTCTGTAGATGGATGCTTTTATTTCTGGGGTTTCTACCTTGTTCCATGTGTCTATGTGCCTCTCATTATCACAGCACCAGGTTGTTTTGACTACCGGGGCTATTTAGTAGGATTTGCATTTGGATAGTGTAAGACTTCCTACTGTGTTCTTTTTGAGAAGTTCTTGGATTATCATGGGCCTTTTTCCTCTCCATATGAAGTTGGTAATTAGTTTTTCCATTTATTTAAAGAGTGAAGTTAGGACTTGAATTGGATTTGTACATTGCTTTAGGGCGTACTAGCATTTTCAAAATATTAATTCTTCCTATCCATGAACATGTGATATTCATCCATTTGTGCTTGTCCCTTTTGGTTTCTTGTAATAATGTTCTGTAGTTTCCTTTGTATAAGACTTTCGTTTATTAGTTTTATTTCTAGGTATTTGTGTGGTTATTGTAAATGGTACTATTTTCTTATGTCTTTTTCTGCTTGTAATTTTGTACCCTGATACGTTACTAAATTCCTCAATTGTTTTCAAGTCTTTCAAGGAGCTCTTAGGGTTTTTATATGAAAGCATATGGTCTGTAAATAGCAAGTTTCACTTCTTATATACCCAATTGTGTTCCCCTGATTTCCTTCTGTTGTCCAATGGTTCTAAGACTTGCACATGGATTTTGAATAAAAATGGTGATAAGCATGTCTACGAGCCCCGAATAAAATGATTAAAAAAATAAAAAAGATAACGGGTAGTTCCTATTTCCAGGGGATACCCCATTATCGCTCATTGAGCGTGATATTGATTGTTGTATTTTAGTATGTGTCCTTTATTGTGTTGAGGAATTTCCCTTCTATTCCTAGTTTACATTATCAGAAATAGGTGTTGGATATCATTAAATGGTTTTTCTACATCTATTGATATGATCATATGGTTCCTATTCTTTGTCTTATTTATGTGATTAATTATATTGAGTTTTTTAAATGTTAACTCATCCTTGCATCGCTGGTGTGAATCCCACTTGGTTGTGATAAACTATTATTTTGGCCTGATTCAATTGGCCAGAATTTTGTTGAAAAATTTGCATCTATGTTGATGAGAGATATTCGTCTGTAGTTTTCTCTCTTTATGGAGTACTGATGCAATGTAATTTATTTCTGTTGATGGTGTCCCACATCGTTCTCAGAATTTCTTTGGGTTTCCTCCTATTTGATTGTTTCTCTTGTTGATTGCACTCAGTGTAGTTGTCTTCAAACTCACTGATTTGGTTTTACTTTTCTTCCTCCTCCCCCGCCCCCACCCCAGGTCTTTCCTTATGAATTCTGTTATCTCATTGTTTTGTCTTCTGGGATTCATTGTGGTGTAACAATTTGACTTCAATTTCTTCTATTGTTCTCATGATTGTTGCCTCTATCTTTTATAAGAACCTAAACATTCTTCTTAATCCTGTTTCTGGTGCTCCAAGGTCTTTTTTTCAACACACTCCATTAGGCTTGTGTGATTTTCTGTGTTTTTCTTGATATTTTGTATATTGTGGTTGACTGCTGTTTGCTTGGCATTGTGGCACATTTATGAGCTACTAGGTCAGATAGAGGTAGTGGGCTAACTGGAACCAGAAACCATGTTAGTGGAGAAAAAACAAGAGTGAGAGATAAACAGGAAAAGCAGGGGGGAGGGAAGAAGAGAGACTACAGAATTAGGTAATCATGGTAACAATAAGTATCTGGATAGGCCACTTGCTTTGTCAAAATAATGGGAAAATATATTTTAAGGGAGGTAATCAGAATTAATAGGTTTCATGAAAGTATTCCATGAAGAAACAGCATGCAGAACAAGAACAAGGGTGGAATGGAAATGCAGAAAAGAGGAGGGAGAACAGAGCAGAGATAAAACTCAGGCTCGCTTTGGGTACAGGTACCAAAGTGTTGTTGCTTTTGCAGCATCAATACAGACAGATCTGTGCACTGAGAGAGGAGAAAGAGGAGAGAGGGGAGAGAGGAAAGTAGGGGGAAGGGGGGGGGAGAGAGAGAGAGAGAGAGAGAGATACCCTTTATTGGGCTATGCCAGAATCTGTAGGCCTTGTCTGTTATATAACTAGGGGAAATGTGTATTTTCAGGGGCATGGGGCTGCACTGGAAGAGGAAGACAGAGAACTAGAAAAAAGTATTATAATAGAGCAAAAAATACACAAAGAAAATAGAGTAACAAATAAAACCACTTTTGGGGTGGGAATTCCTGCTTCTTTGTAAGTGCTATGGGTATGCTGGTTGGTGGAGGTGGGGTTGTGGGGAGGGAGAACACTGGAGAAGAAAGCAAGAAAGAAAGAGGAAGGGGGAAGTGGTGTCAACCTATGCTCAAGGATCGAGATTGACTGCACGGAGCTGCCATGTGATCTGCTTTCCAAGGAGAATCCCCAGAGGCTGACTAGGTTGTCTCCTGGGCTGGGATATTCAACCGTGTCTGGAGAAAGTGAGTCTCTCAGAAGAAACTCCTGCCACTAGTCAGTGGCCAAGGGGCAGCATTGTGCTCTTCCATTTGAAGAATTGTGGGTCGCCTTAGCATTTCAGTTGATTTTCAGTGCAAGACATCCATTCTTGTGGCCTTTCCTCTGGCAGTTGCTGAATAGATCTTCCTGGGCTTGTAAACTGGTAGCAATATTCTCTGAACTCCTCTATTTGTATTTCATCGAAACGTTGTGTAAAAATCTACCATATTTATGGTGGTGTCTCTTCCTCTTTTCAATTTTGTTAGTTTTTCATTGATGTATTTTTGGGAGTTTTTAGTGATTGTATAGATGTTTATTATGACCGTCTTCTTGCTAGATTGATCCTTTAATCACTATATAATGCCCTGTATTGCTGTTTATGCTAGTTTTTGCCTTGAAGTCTCTTTTAATAGAAGCTAATAATGTTCCTTTTTCGGTTATTTCCTTGCACAAAATTTTTGATCCTTTAAATAAATTTTGTGTCTAAAGTGAGTTTTTTTTTTTTTTTTGTAGGCATAATTTGAGTGTCTTGGTCGACAGGATTTTGTTGGGTCCTGTTTTCTTATCCACTCTGCCATTCGGCTTCTCTTGACTGCTGCATTTAATTCACTGGCATACAGTGTGAATATTGTTATGTATGTAATTGTTATGTGTGGTGTTTGTGACCTTTTTGTTCTGAATACACTTCTATGATAAGTTCAATTTGTGCATGGGATTCACATGGGTCAAAGCTGTCTTGATGGCACCTTAAGACAACCAGAATTAGGTTTAGGCTGTTCTAGGAACCCTGGTGGTGTAGTGGTAACGCATGGGGCTGTAATCTGCAAGATCTAAAGTTCAGAGCCACCATCTACCCTGGAGAAAGACAGGCTTCCTAGGTCCATGAACAGTTTCAGTCTCAGAAGCACACCGAGGCAGTTTTACCTTGTCCTATAGGGTCGGCATTGACTTGATGGCAGTAAATTAATTTTGTTCAATGATCATATTGATTTCTCCTACCTACTGCTATTCAGGATAGAGATGGGGTTTGACACAATGGATGTATGGCTTGTTACAAGAGCTGTTAGAACCCCCAATAAAATGAATTTTTAAAAAAGATGGGACTTTCTACTCAGTCCCAGTAACTCACAGGGGACATTTCTACCCTGTCTCATAGAGTCACATCTATTCATTGAGTCAGCATCTATTCATTGACAGTAAGTTTGAATGACCTACTGTTAACAGAATGTGGGATATAAATGATTACTGGGGAGTAGGATTAGAAAACGTTTGTAAGCCCCACTACCTTCAGTCATTAAATTGGCCTTATTAAATGTGCATTAAACATTATTGAAAAGGGTGAAGAGGCAGAAAAGGTAAACCCAACCTAGTGCTTAGACTATTAGGATAGTTGCATTTGAAAAGTTTTGTCACTAGCACTGTTGACTTAAAAAAAAAACAAGCAAAAAATAGCATCAGCTTTTTGAATCTTGAGCAAACCATTCATTCATATCTGGGCCAGAAGAATCTGGTCCCATGAAAGGATTGTCCTCCCTTGGCCTGAAAGTTAAAGGGAAACTGTGCAGCCTGAAATTGTTGCTATGTGATTGCCTGGATTCACTTCTTGACTGAAGTGGGGGGAATGCAGCAATGGAGAGAAGGGTTGAGTCTGACTCACTGATACCCGTAGACCTGGTCCACAGTGACTTGAAGAGAGAGGAGAGAGGGCTGGTTGGTCTGTAGCTTAAAGAGTTGTCCAGAATCAAAACCAATTGCATGGTCTACCCTGAAGAGCTGGGAGTGTTGAGAAAGTGTGAAGGAGCCAGGGGTCTGACATGCAGGAAGTCAGGTGGTAGACTCCCTAGTTTGCAATGGCATCCATTGACCTAGCTTGAAATGGCCAAGGCTCAACGGACCAGAGCCCAACCCTGTGAGCTGGTATACTTTGCTGTCATCGTTTTGCTTTGCTTATGGATTCAGACTCACATGGTTCCAATTGGACTGAAGATTTTTCACATCAAAGAACATGCTTTCTACTCCCAACACTGGGTTGATAGGAATAAGCAGGGGAGATAAAGGCCTGAAGTGTCTGACTTGCAAACTTTCATAGGTGGGAGGAAGATGTTGATAGGATTATAGGATATAGGTGTAGGTGTTACTTAACTGAAATTATTAGACATAGAATATTTTTGTCTTGTTCATTTTTATTATGTTTGTAAAGCTGGTTCATTTTAGTTTGTATGCATTTTAACTGTTGGGTTACAAACATTTTGCTTTTACTCAAATATTATGCAAAGATCACTAAAGTATTCTGAAAAAGTGTCAGGTTGACAAGGGGTGGTATGTGGTAGTTAGATGATTTAGTGTTTACTTGAAGATGTGAAAGTGTAGGAGTGGAATCCAATATGTCAATCAACTGATGTCTTCTTGAAGGCGTGATTTTCTTATAGGAAACAGGAACTGGGGAGAAGGTGGTTTTGGGAATTTCACCCCCCTTCACCTTCATGCTTTCTGAGACTCTGCCTCTGAGAGCTGTTGGCACCCTGCCACGTTTCCACTGTGGTTCCATGCATGTTTGCATCCACTGACCCATGCTCTTTCTAATCATAATGTCACCAGCATGTAGGCCCTTGAGTTTGAAGTAGGATTTATGTACTAGCATCAGACTTACGGACTTAAAATGGCCTGGGCTGGATTGCTCTTGATGTAAAGTTGTTTCTTAATATAAAGCTTTCACCTCTCCCACAGAGGTGGGTGTCACGGGGATTTGTATCCCAGGACAACCAGGCCTAACACAAAGGCAGGCCTAAGGAACAAGCTCTTTAGGCAAGTGGTGTAATCTGCTGAGGGCACAGAGAAATGGGTGGCTGCTGGGTGGGGGCAGTGTTTGAGCAAGCTGGGTGAGTGCAGGGTTCCCAAAGAATCTGACAGGGGTGTCCTCACACTCTGACCATGAGCAGTATCCGCATTCTCATCTCCATTTGTTTTGACCGGGTCTAGAGAGAAGTCGGAAGATGTAATAATCTGCATGTACTTAATGCAGGTGAATGAGAAGCAAGAGGATGCATGTTCATAAAAATGAGAGATTAGGAGTCCTTCTCAGAAACAATAAGGAATGAATAGGCAAGTGATTAAGTTAGCTAAGTGCCACACGATGATTACATAAACTGAGCTCTTGGAACAGCCAATTGGTATGAGGAGGAGGCATTTGAAACCTTTGAAAACTTGAAATTTAATGTAGTAGTGTTTGATGGATCATCTTTTTTCATGGACTGTTAGTACTCATGCCCTGCTACTAAGGAAATTAGGTACCAGAGGAATATTACACAATCAGTTTAAGTTACGAATATATGCAAATCAAGTACATTTGGTAGCAAGCCAGCATTTGGTGTACTTTGTGCCATTTGGAGGCCTGTGTTGGGACGTAACTAAGGCTTCTGAAGAGAACAAAGAACTCATTGAAGGAAAAGGTAAAATATTTACATTTAGAAGCATCCTTGGGAGCAAAATACTCTGGCAGGCATACAATGTGTTTTAAGTTTTTATTAGAGAAGTCAGAAGTGTAATTTCAATATTGATGGTAACGTACTTTGCTGTGCTCTGTTCAGCGGAACACACAGAATCAATTTGCACAAGCTTATACTGGAGTCCGGCTGGTGGTGTGTGCACTACAATCAGTAATCTGATTCGCTCTAGACAACCACATCTCCATGCGTTCCTCTCCTCTGGCATTGGCAGCATGGTTCAATTCCTAACGGAATGCTTTTTCATGCACTGTCTGTGACACAACTACAGCAGGCTTAGAGACCATGCGGATGAACACGGTAGCAAATTGTGTGGATCTTTCACAGACATAAAAAGGTTACTTCCTGATATGAAATTCTGAAAATCTGCATAAATATTTTTTTGTAAAATTAAATTAGTTATGTACTTTTGTTTCAAACTAGAACTCGAAGTATAAGAATGCCCACATAATTCATATACACATATATATAGACTTTTTTGTTATGCTAAAAAGCCTTGAAATTCAAATTATATTCTGTGCCATATACTTATTGAGCCAGTATTCCTCTGGCATTGGATTAACTGTCTGTATGGATTAGTCTTAACTGGTGCGTGTGCATCATGCAAACATAGTTCTAGTACTTCTGTTTACTATTCTTGTCAGGTGTCAATAAGTAAGATGGTTTTGCTCTAGAACTGTGAATTAAAGAGTATAAATACTTTGTACATGGTCACATTTACAAAGGTTTGCCAATAACCACTTCACAATCTTTATGATATAACAGTGAACTGGAACATCTGGAATCTGCAGAAGCAATTCCTATAAAGCTATGTCAGAAGCCAACTCATTTCAATGTGCCTAATAGAGCTCCCCTTTGTGGATTGCTGAGTTTTGGCACAGATATACTGCTCTGTTACATTTGTTCTGGTCTAGTAATTTGCACAACTTTGATAGGAAATTAGCTTCTGATGGCATGGTAGAGACATGGCACTTACTGATGAGGTAACTTAAATATAGAAAAATTCTGTAAAATTATTTGTTTAGCAGACCACCACTTCTGCTGATGAATTTGTAGGCAGAGGGTTTTTTTTTTTTTACATCTTTTTGACTAGTGCATGCACTTGCTATTAAATTGCTAATGCACTATTTTTGCTACAGCTCAAACATGTCCTAATGCATCACAAAGCACACTTGTTAACACACAGCTCACCTACTTGTGATGTTTTTTTTTTTATAGCAAACATGTTTAAGTTGTATTACCAATAGTTAAACTCTGCCTTATTAGAATATTACATTTTGGTGGGTTTATAGCTACTCTTTGTTGTTGGCCAAGGGAAGTCAATACTCAAAACGTTAAACAGAAGTCTTTAAGTCATTCTGAGTCGCTACAGTTTCAGGGAACATCTTGGCTAAACAGAAAGAAAACACATTTTAAAAAACTGTTTCCGCCCCGCCCCCATGGAATTTGAGTTGCGCCACTGAGAAGGGATATTTTGATGCGGTGTAGTATTGCTCCCTCAGTTTGCATTTTGCATTTTCACACCACTGTTGCTGGTCTGCGGTCCATCTCGGCTTCCAATTTCACCATCTGCTGCATCTCCTTCGCCTGCAACATCAGAAGCATGGTTTTACACACTAAAGCCTGACAAAGAAGGTAGTACTCAACAACCCTCTGCTGCCCTGAATCTGAGACTGTCACCACATCATCACTACTCAACCTGCGGTCCAGGGACCAGCGTCAGCATCACCTGGGACCTTGTCAGATATGCAGACTCTCAGGCCCCACACCTAGGAAAGTACTTTCTGCATCTTAATAAGATACCCAAAAAATCTGAGTAAGACTGCTTTACACATGTGAAAAAGAGGTTGAATTGGCTTCCTGATATTAAGACTATTTCATGTCTTGTAGTTCTTGTTTTAGTTTGTAGAGATTGAGCTATTGCTTTGACTGTTGTTTATATTAACAAAAAACAACCCAATTGTGGAGTTTCACTTATATGTGATTTAATTCCTTGATAGCCTGAAACTTGATTGACTGTGATTCCTAAGACACTAACTGTTGGAGATGCTCAGGTGGGGGCAAATGGCACATGCTTTGTTGGCGTGTCCTCTAAGGGGAATATTCCAGGAATATATGGGGTTCCTGGCATCCTGTTGTCCCCAAAATGAACCCTACAGGTTCTCACTTTTCTGGTTAATGAATTCTTCACACACCAGCAGAAAGAAAACTACAGTAAGGTCAATCTCTTGAGTTGAGACTGTGTTACTAGAATAATGAGCTAGTTTGGAGGTGGGAAGGGTCAGATGGAGGCAGGGGCAGGGTATGGTGATAGATATTTGCTTGACAACATAGGGAAAAAGCCATTGTTTTTTGAAATTTTTACTTTCCAAATAGAAACCAGGATGTATCCTGTTATCTTTTAATGACACATTACTTAGGAGTCTGGGGCATTCACGGAGGTAAGCATGGCGATCTACAATGGTATCATTCAGAGGAACTTTCTGTAGCACTCTGCTGTGAGGATTCAGATAGGCTCAGCAAGGTCTGTGGGAAGGTCTGATCAACTTAGCAGATCATACCACCATCGCTTCTGACCTGCTTCTCACTGATAGTAACTCCAGGCGTTTCAGAGTAGAACTATGCTTCCCAGGGGGCTCTGGGGTTGACAATCTGTAGGAAGACCTTTCTCCCGAGGGGTTTCTGGGTGGATTTACCTGAACAGTCTTTTGCTTAGTACATGAGTGCTTAGTTTGTGTCACCCAGAGACATACTGTAGGCATATAAATGAATCAAATGAAGTTTTGTTATAAAATCAGTTTAATCAATGGGCAATGCAGATTTTCTTCTTCTTAGTGGTACATTGTGGATTTAGAGGCTATTTTGGTGGGGATGGATGGAGTTACACCAAAGAAGGTTATCTTTCTGTTTAATTGTTCGATGGAGGTTTCCCTCTACTCAGATATTTTCTTATACCTCAAGCATACCAATACTCTAATAAAAGAAATGGAGAAATGGAGAAAAATATGCAAACATGAGACTATGGCACAAACAGGATTTCTAAGAGATGGCAGTGAAACATCATCAGCTCTGAAAATTAAATGCTCCAGTTCAGAAAATAGTAATAGCTGATTCCCTATGCTCCTCTCCATAAGCATTTAAAATCATCATGGCACACAGTTTAGAATAGATTATACAGCACTACAAATTATTCCAGGAGCAACCGAGTTCTCCTATTTGCACGCTATCATTCATTCCTGTTTTACTGGGATAGTTCCAGTTCAGACCTGAAGTCCTGGTAAGATTCCCCCAATTTAATCTCAAAATAACCCTGACTTGGGTGATATATATATATATATCACATTATATATATATATATAATGTGGTCACTTTTCTCCTGAAAGGTCAGCAGGGTTCTTGGCAGACCAGACTTAGCAGAAAACATTGCAATGGTCACTATATAATCCTTCCACAGAAAAATCCATCTGTCATCAAAAACCACCTTTAAACATTAATTAGGACCATACTCATACTATATTTGGGAAGGACTGACTAGTGGATCTAGTCTTGCTGTGACTGGTCCATATAACAACCAAAATTATTTTTTGATGCCTGAGTGTGTACTCATTACCATAACCTGGGTTTCCAAGGTTTGCAACCAGAAACACTGGCTAAAATCCCACAGAGCTCATTTTCTGGAGATCTGGGGCATTATGGTTTGATATTACTTCAAAGATCCAAGCATGAAATAATCAGGCCTTTACAGCTAAGTCCTGGAGTATTAAAAAGCTATGAACAGATATCAGTCATCAATAGAGACTACGCCTAGAGTACCGATGGAATGGAGAAGGAAAGCAATCATTTTGCTTATCAGAGTTGAGTCCTACCTTGCGTTTGGGACACTGCATGACAGGATTTCAAAAGCTGTTTGTACAAAAATAGTAATGTCAAAATTGAGTCATACATACAAAACAAAGAAAATAAATGAATACTGAAGTGAATCTGAGAAATGAATGCAAAACCATATACAGAAAAGCAAAACACTAAGAATAAAACATATACACCCATCAGTGACACACTTTCCCCAAGCTGACTCCAAAAGAAAAAAAATGAACAATGCCAAACACCAATGCCTGTCGATACAGATTGGACCTGTTCTCTGAGGGTGTGAGTAGCCCCAGAACCTCTTGGCTCTTTTTTATTAAATGGCAGGACTGAGGACAAAGATCCTTTTCTGAAAATTGGGTGTGACACGAGTGACGTTGTTAGTGTTGGAGATGGTTGGTGTGAAGACAAAGGAGGTTCTGGTGCGCGATGGGTCTAAAGGAAAATCGATGTAGGAAACAGGGCCCTAACCTTCAGCTTGTTCAATGAGAATTTGCTGATCTTACAAGCAGGGACAGTGACTTAAGGAGGAAGTAGTGTGCTGGATCAACAGTTAGGGTCAAACCATGATAGAAGTTGAGTTGTTTTTGCCAGATTACCTAATGAGATAGATGTATTCTGCACCCTACTTTAGGGAGGTGGAAGTGGCTGGTAGCCAGAAGAACTCCCAGGAATAGCGTTGAAGGAAAGCTTTAAAAGGAAACTTTTAAAGAACTTTAAAGGGAAACATCATGGGAAAATATTCAAATGTATCCACTTTGGACACAGAAACAAAAACAAAACATCTCGGGGTTTCACAATGGTCTGGAAAATAGTTCTAAATGTTTACAATTGTCTGGAGATAGGGAGCTGTTTTCTGCTAATGAAATACTTTATTGATTAGAAGGGAGTCATCTACAGTTCCAAGTCATGTCTTTCATAGGGAAGAAATGGGAGTCACTGGTTGTATCTTTTCCACTCTCTCTATAACTGGATTTTAACACAAAGGATAGATGTGAATTCTGGATTTCTGGACCTTTAAGGTCCTCAAAAATATACTACTACTCTGGAATTTGAATTTGTTATTAGAGAAGTCCTACTTGTAAAATAAAGCTTAACACAAAAATTCAAGTCCAAGCTCTATTTGCCAGGAGCATCAACTGGTATGATACCCTTAATTTCTTTTCACTGAATCGCCTGTCTTCTCCAATTCTGTTTTTCCCTACACTTCCCTAGTTTATTCTGTGAACTTTGGAATGATTCTCTATATGATGTATGTAGTGTCTGACATGAAGACATTAAGTAACTGGATTCTCTGTAGCTCTGATATATACCACTGCTGAAATGATGAATAATTTTTAACACACTTACATTCTTCAGCCAACCTTGTTGCTAAGTAACATAATTTCCCAGTAGTTTCTTAATTTGGTTGGCCGAAACACAACTCTACCAAGTCTTGCAAAATGCCCTTCTTCTAAGGAAGTTTGTAAAACCACATCAGGACATTCTTGTCCCCACCGATCCTTGTGTGCTCCTCCATCACTGACGGGGATTCTAATTCGTCAAAGATGGTGACTTTACCCCTGTTAATAGTCTCATACTTCCCATATCCTTCCATACAGTTTTATTTCTGTTTTTTTTTCTAGAACACTTTTGGAGAAGTGCCTTGGTAACTTGTCCTAGAACATGGTTCATATATGAGTTGGCCAAATGAATTATTGTCCCCTTTGGACCATTCATGGAGGGAAGCATTTAGTTGAAAGGGAAATGTGAAACAATCAGTGATTTTGATGAATAAAATGTCTGTCCACTATTCTACAGAACCAGAAGTTGAATTTATTTGATGCCTAATTAAAAAGTAAAAAAGAAAAGAAAAGAAAAGAAAAAAGTTACTCTTTTGCTTTCTTAAAGATAATTTTCAAGCATATTTTCTATTTAAGTGTTATTCAACAAGCTGGTTACTCTGAAACCAAATACACTTTAAACAGAATTGCTTTATAGAAAGTAGGAAATAGAATAATATAGCACAAGCACATATATATTTCCTCAAAACCACTTTCAAATTTCTAAATTGAAGTAAATTACCTAGATATATTATCTTCCAAACTAGTCCTAAGAGTGAAATTTGAACTGAGATTAAAATGTAAATTGCTAACGATGGTCATGTGGTCCTATGAGAGGTATTTCCATCAGATGGAAGTAACACCATACATCTGGCTGGGATGCAGCCCCTTGGGGATGGGTTCCAGGCAAACACGTATGTTTAAGCGTGGCGCTGGCCTGTTTCTGAGGGCCCAGCTAGGTGACTGGATTTCGGAGAGCGGTTTTATTTGTATGTCTTTTTCTGTAGTGTTTTTCTGTGTTGGGAGCAGGCACAGAGAGTGCGGGCGGCGGCGTCCACTCACATCTCGTGGTGTGTCAAGTGACTGTGGCGCTTGCTCTCAGGTTCCCCTTGTAAGCTGTAGGAAGGTCTTAGAGCTTTGCTTTGAGACTGAGGTTGTATATGAAGTGTTTTCTCTCCTTTGATTTAAAATATCATATGGCTGGACTTTGGGTCGCAGAGTTTACAACTTTAGCTGAAAAGGGAGAAATCACCAAGGGAGCCTGATTCTCCCTTGTGCTTTGATAGTGCTATTCTTAAAACCTACTGCCATTCTGTGGATCCCCCCAATAATGACAGGATAAGACAGGGCGGAACCGCCCCACGGGGTTTTCAAGGCTGTGCTCTTGGCAGAGGCAGACCGTCGCCTCTGTCTCCTGAGCAGCTGCGGATGCATTCGAGTTACTGACCATGCAGTTTGCAGCTTTGCATGCAACTTCTGTACCAGCCGGGATTCCCTGAGCATCCCCCCAAGATAATCAAATGATGCCTTTTTTTACTTTCTTTCTTTTTTTTTTTTTTTTTTAGGCATCACTGCCCTCAGGTGGTGGGAGTAGGAAGCCCAGCCTTTGCTCCTGGGAGCCGGAATTGAACCTCCATCCCAGTGGGCCGCAGTCCCGCGCACAACCACCACGCCACCGGGGCTCAGCCCACCTTTTTTTACTTTCTATTCCCCACCCATACAACCACATTTTTCATTTATTCAAAAGGAAAAGGGTACTTTATGTCCTTTTGGGGAAAGAAGGTGAGAAATCAGAAACAGACACCATTTTTTTTTTCTAGCCACGTTCCTCTTTTTGAAAGCAAAAGCATGAGCACAGGTCATAGTCTTTGGCCCCAAAGCAGACCGACTGCCTAATCTTTTCAAGCTCCTTACACAAAGTACCTGCTCATTCTGTTTCTCTAGGAATTCTAAGTGTTCAAGCTGGACTTTTTTCAACTGATCCATTTCTTTGGACTGCTTCATTGCCAGCTGCAAAACATAAACAACATTGCCAGTAAACCATGGGCTGCCACTGAGAAATTCAGGAGGAGGGATGACATGGAAGCATACCATAGTATGTTACAATAGTAAAAAAGAGTCTGAAAACTGAAAAAATGTAAATTTGCAATTTTGACTGGAATTGTTTTTCTGATACATTCTTAGAAAATGTTAGAAAACGTAAGGTTAAAACTTGGTTTCATTTTCTCCACAAGAGAAAAAAAATTAGCTGAAAGATCTTGGTAGGAGCATATTTGTTTTCCAGGGAACCAAAAGGGAAGACATTTGGATACTTAATATACAGAGAAATGAGATTATGCAGATCAGCTCGGAGTTAGGTCAGATCAATACTTGGTTAGAGTTCTCTATGAGGGGCACAAAGAAAATGATAAAATATAAAGTACTCACTCTTTTTCTTTCTTCTAGAAACTTTTTGGTATTGCTGCTGTTTAACTCCCTGACTCTCCTAAAAGCAAAGAGAACAAAGAAGGTCTGTCAGAAGAGTACATTAAGGAATAGCTAGATTCCATTTATTTATCTAAGAGACATTTTTGTTTCCTTTCCCTAGTTTTTATTGTGAATTTCTCAAACATACAAAGAACAGAGGGGAAAAAAAACCCAACATAACAATACAACCCTAGACCTGTTACTAGATTAACCCGTATTAAAATTTTACCATGTCTGTCACCTATTTTTAAAAGGAAACAGCTTACATGTATAATTAAAGTCCCCTTTAGCATCTTTCCCATTCTATTCTTGCCTCGTTTTCTCTAGAAGTAATGGTTACTGCTGTAGCTAAATGATTTCATGTCAACTTGATAAATAAGTGTAGAGGTGGGGTCTGCCAGTCCATCACATCCCAGCCTGATGATTCCTCCTTGTGGGCATGGCCTCATGAGGATCCTGAGAATTTCCTCTCTTTCCCCCTGGAAGTGGGACACACTCTCTCTGCTGCACCCTCCTGTTGACAAACCACACGGGGAAGCTGCTGTTGAGGGGTGACACTAAGAGAGCTGGAGGAGCCACATGGAGACCCACACCAGGACTGAGATGCTTCCACCCATGAGCAGTGGATCCACAAGACTTTTCACCCACCAGCCTGTGAATTTCCTGCATTTGGTAACATACCATGTGCTGTTTGAGTCTGAAGAGGAATGTATAAACTAGTATAGAACATATGGGCTAATATCAGACTTATGGACTTGATCCAGACTGGGCTGGTTTCTTAATATACAACTGCTCTTTGATATAAAGCATTTATGTATATATACACAGATTTTTCATGTGTATATATCTATGTATATGTGTTGTGTGTTTGTGTGTGTGTGTAAATTTAAAATTTGTTTCTCTGGTCAATCCAGCCTAGCAGAATTATCCAGAATTATGTGTGGACTTTTCCATTTGAGTTTTTGTATTTTATTTTTTAAATCACTTTATTGGGGGTTCATACTACCCATAACAACCCATAGGTTTCATCCAATGTATGTCTAGCACATTTGTACACTTGTTGCTCTCATTCTTAAAACATTTGCTTTCTACTCGAGCCCTTGATATCAGCTCCTCATTGCTCCCCCATCACATACCTTTGATAATTTATAAATTATTATTACTTTGTCATACCTTACACTGTCTGATGTCTCTCTTCACCCTCTTTCTGTTGTACATCCCCAAAGGAGGATATATGTATATCCTTATATTGGTTCCCCTTTCTAAGTCACCTTCCTTCTACCCTCTGGTATCACCACTCTCATCACTGGTTCTGAAGGGACCATCTGTCCTGGAGTCCTTGTGTTTCCAGTTCCTATCTGTATCAGTGTACAACTTCTGGTCTAGCTGGATTTGTAAGACAGAATTGGGATCATGAAAGTGGGTGTGGGGAGGGAAGAATTTAAGAACTAAAGTAAGTTTGTATGTTTCATCATTGCTACACTGCACCCTGGCTGGCTTGTCTCCTCCCCAAAACCCCTCTGTAAGGGGATGTCCAGTTGCCTACAGATGGGGCTTGGGTCCCCAGTCTGCACTCCCTCTAATTCACAATGATTTGACCTTTTTGTTCTTTGATGCCTGCTACCTGATCCCTTTGACGCCTCGTGGTCACACAGGCTGGTGTGTGTCTTCCATGTGGGCTTTGTTGCTTCTCAGCTAGATGGCTGTTTATTTATCTTCAAGCCTTTTAGACCCTAGACACTACATCTTTCCATAGCCTGGCACCATCAGTTTTCTTCACCACATTTGCTTATGCACACATTTGTCCTGACTCAGAGCAACATAACTGAGAGCAATCACTGAGACCTAAATGAAGGCTGAACATAATAGCGGGACAAGAAAGTAAAGGGAAATAGAGGAAAGAACTAGGAGGCTAAGGGTATTTATAGAGATCTAAATACAGGCATGTACACATGTAAATACTTATATATGATGTTGGGAGAAACAAATCTAAGTGCATATATTTATAGATTTAGTATGAGGCTTTCTGTGTTTTTACTATTTTATTTCTTTCCATTTGATATTTTTGAGTCCCCTCATTCTCCCCTCTTTGTTTTCTTTAATTGATTTTCATTTAAAATATGTAGACTTCTCTGTGCTTGCTTCAGTGGCGCATATACTAAAATAAAAGATATATACTTTTCACGACATATGCCACTTTGACTATCTTTTTTAGATACTACATTGATAATTAAAGTTTGCATTTTTTTTTAGGGGGGGGGCATCACTGCCTCTGGTGGTCGTGAGAGCCACTGCTGGACTTGAACTGCCAAGTCCACGGGCCACAGTCCCTCACTCAACCACTTACGCCACCAGGGCTCAGCCCCCTTGCATTTTATTTTTTTTTTCTTTTCCGCATCACTGCCCTGGTGGGAGTAGGAAACCCAGCCTTGCTCCTGAAGAGCTGCTGCTGGAATTGAACCATCAACCCTATCGGCTGCTGTCCCGCACACAGCCACTATGCCACCAGGGCTCAGCTCAATGTTTGCATTTTCTTTCAGCTTTATATGCCATATAATTTCTGTTAAAATGTCTTCTTTGACCTCCTAAGAATAGTAGTTTATTTTTCAGTTTCCATATCCTTGTGGGGTGTCTGATATGTACTTGTAATTTTATTTATCCATCGTATGATAAAGTGGACATACACAGCTGCTTTAGACTGTATTTACAACTTCTGTGTTGGGGTTCTGAGATGTTATCTTTATAAGAACAGATAGCCACAACTCTGCTCTTTTTTTCATGGAGTGGCTGGTGGACTTGAATCACCAACCTTGGGGTTGGCAGCTCAATGTCTAGCATTCAGGGTAACCAGGGCTCCCTTACTGATCATGCAGAAACTTAAAAAAAAAAACACTTAGAATCACTAAGGGAATGTTTGGGGACCACTTAGGACTGGAAGACAGTGTTATCACAAGGATATTAAGTCAAAATAACAAAAGCATATAAAAGCCTTGCAAATTGTCAATTACTAATAAGTTTAGATAATTTGACCTCAGTAGGGCTGAAGTCTGATTTGTAACATATCTGAAAATCATTACAAAGAGTGAGTTAATAATCAGTCCACCATATTAAAATCTGTATTTCACTCTGGACAGTTTACAGTAGTGCAAACTGATGAGTTGTTTTTTTTTTTTAACAGAACCAGGATATTTTATATTTTTAAGACGAACTGGGTACTGCCAATTCCATTTATATAAGCTACTGAAATGAAAAGCTCCTTATCTGAGAATAATATGCAGAGAATGGTAACTTATTTAAGAAACAAGAACTAGAGAGATACTACAACATAGTCATGTGAATAAGCATTGGTCAAAATGATTAATGAGCTCTCTTGGACCTTATTATCAGCACAAATGACATTCTATGTTGATTGGGTAATTAGTTATCCAAGGTATTGAATGTCACCTCCATGTCAAATTAATGTAAAATTTCCTATCCCAGTGGTTTCCCACAAATTCCAAACAGTATTTAATCCAACAAAATGTCTGCACAAAAAAATGCATGGGAAGGTATTATGATTGTATTTTATTGCATTTCCGTTTTATATTATTATTGTCAAATAATGCAAATGTATTTTTCAAATCAGAAAAATTGGAATGGACTCCTTGTAGTGGTCAAAAAAGAGAAGAAAACAGCAGGTGTCCATTAAGTGTGTATTTACAAAGGATCATATAGATGGAGGGTCAAAACAAGAGGATATTATTTTGTAGCTATAAAGTTCTCTCACAGCTCAGCCTTAATGGTTGACAGAGCACTGAAAGGCCTGTAAGAAGTTCTCATGCTCATGTGTTCCGCATCTAGCTCACTGACTTCCAGTTTTTCGGACGTGAGCCAACAGTCCACCATATTGTCTGCCAACCCTGGGAGCCATCACTTGCCTGACCTCTGATCTGCTGAACTTAGTAATTCATTGGATTCTGCATTCATCTGTTCTTCCTGGGTCATTAGCCCCTGGAACCATGCTATCAGAAGTCTCAGCATAATATCTGACCCACTGGTTTGAACAACTATCCTTACCAAACCAGGGGAAGAAGTCCTCCTCAAGGTTGCTAGTCGAACTATCCCGACCGCAAACAGTCGGACACCACAGCAGCGGTCTCCAAGGGGAGAGTCTCACTTCCAGATGACCCAATGGGATGAGGGGAGGTGGTTTTGGAATGAGCTTCATTGTACCATATTTGATACAATTTTGTTTGTAAATGAGCACACAGCTATCCAACCCGAATTCAGTTTATCAGTGATTGTAAAAGATCAGAAAACCACTGGGACACCTCCTGTTCTATGGCCATGATAACAGATGCTCTTTCTGACTGGTTATGATAGCAGAAGTCTTAGTCCAAACCACATATTTGTTCAATATCAACAGATGGTGGAGACATTCCTTGCGAGTCATTGCAGTGGTCACCTGCTCAAACCCACCTTTCCCGTTCTGCTTTATTCTTGATAGATTTATCTTGGCTGATGGCTTTGCTGTTTTCCATGGAGATCTTAGCCTGGTGTGCTCGCATTTCTTTGCTTTCCCTAGGAATTCAAAACAGACAGACCAATAAATCATCAAATTCCATAGTCCGAAGATAGCATCGAGTCTAGGTGTGCTTTGTTTTTAGAAGAAAACTTTAATTATTGCTCTAATGGTGTTATTTTGAGAAAAGGAGGTAAGTAACTTCCAAAAGAAATAAATAAAGAAAGGAAGCAGCTCTCCAGGAGCAAGGCTGGGTCTCCCACTCCCACCAAAGGGCAGTGATTGCCACCACCACCACCACCCCCCCCCCAAAAAAAAAAAAGAAAGAAGGAAGGAAGGAAGCAACACTTCACAGTGCAATGACACGGAAGGAGAGATAATGGTATTTCAGTCCATTAGATATAAGGATTTTCCAGCTCTGTCCAGAGAGAGAGAGAGAGAGAGAGAAAGAGAGAGAGAGAGAAAGAGAGAGAGAGAGAGAAGAGATCGAATTCTTAAAAATGGCTTTCCTGTTTCCCATCAGACGCTGGAAATGGAAGAGAATAAAGGGTTTAATCACTGCCATCAAGTTGGCACCCCTGGGGACCCAATGCCCACTCCCAGGTATCCCAGTAACTGGCTATGACTCCGACTATTGGGATTCTGGCCATTCCATGGCGGGGTTTGGGAAGCAGATTGTCAGATTGTTCTACCAAGGTTGTCATAGTCTGGAAGCCCGGTTACAAACCTTCCCAGCACCAGTACACTCACACCCCCACTCAGAGATGAGTGGTAGCCATGCAGTCATTTTGATTGGGTGAGAAGTGGATCTGAGTGGCCCACCTGGAAGGTGAGGGTTCTATCACTTGAATGACAGTTCAAGGATTCAAAAACAAAGCTCAACCCCACTACCCTTGAATCAATTCTCACTCCCAGGGCCCCTACTTAAGGTTTCAGAGGCTGTAAATCTTTACAGGAGCAAAAAGCCACATCTCTCTCCTCTGGGGCAGTTAGTGGGTTTGAACTGCTGAACTTGTGCTTAGCAGCCCAAGGCCTAACCCATTATGCTGCCCAGGCTCCTGCTGTTTAAGGATGAGAGGCAGTAAACATGCACACTTACAAAGTGACCAATTCCTAGAGTGTGCAATTGCATCTGTGTGCATGACAAACACATTTCTCTCTAGATTAACATGTATGTGCATTAATGATGTCAGATATGAAATATGGGAATGGTAAAGGAATTTGTATTTTAGAAGCATTTTTTTTTTTTTTTGGCAATGAAGAGAGCTCTTTCAGGCTCTTATTGAAAAGTTGTGAATGAGAAGTCAGAACATCTAAGTCCCACTATTCTACATGAGAAGGGACAGAAAAAAGAATAGGTAGCTAATTGAGTAACTTGCTCTGAGCCCATCAACAGACAGAACAGGTACAGAAATCTTTGCGCCCAGGAAAAATGGCTCTCAATCTCCCCTGCCACTCCCTGCCCCAATATTTGTATAACTTAGTCCATTTCTTTCTTTCACCACTCCTTCAGCAAGTATTTATTAAAGACCAGATGCTGCTGACCAGTGTTGGAGAAGGCAAGCATTTTACATACAATGACTAAGTGACTGAGAAAAAATTTAAGTGTAGCTGTAGCTTTGAAAAGGCCTTGAATGGGCTGAGCCCCGGTGGCGTAAGTGGTTGAGTGCAGGACTGCCCGCAGGCTTGGCAGTTCAAATCCAGCAGCGGCTCTCAGAAGCAGCACTGGGTAGCACCCATGACCACCAGAGGCAGTGATGCACCCGCACCCCGCCCCCCCCCCCAAAAAAAAAAAGAAAAGGCCTTGGGCTCAAAATCAAGTTAAATAACTAGGCAGTGGTTTCTTCAAATGACGCGGTGCAAGAATCAGCTTAAAAACATATTTATGTACACTGCATCCTCTTATGGGCTAATCCTTTGATCTTCATTGAACTACCAAAAAAATTAGAAAGGTAAAATTTATTTTAAGTATTTTTGTCCTAGTGGCACAAGTGGGCAAATGCTTGGCTGTTAACTGTAAGGTTGGAAGTTCTAACCTACCAGGTTTTCCATGAGAGAAAGATGTGGCAATATGCTTGGAGGTGGTGGTGGTGGTAGGGGGTGTTGTTCTTCTAATGACCTATAGGGTCATTAGCAGTCAGATATCAACTCAGCGGTATTGAATTTGTTGTGGGCTTATGATAGAAAGATCTCTCCTATTGCGCTGATTAAGCACTCAGCTGCTAAATGAAAGATCAGCCATTCAATCAACCAGCTGCTCCATGGGGGAGAGATGGGGGAGTTTGTTTCCCTAAAGATTGAGAGCCCTGGGAATGCTATGAGGCTACAGCGCAATTCTCTTCTGTCCTGTAGGGTCACTGTGAGGCTGAGTCAGCTTGATAGCAGTGGGTTAGCTTTGAATAAGAGCAAGCTTCTCTTATCTTAGCCATGACCCAAGGCAGATAATGAAAAGACCGTTGTGCATATTGAATCAAGGGCATTTCCTCAAGGGTGGGGAGTGAAGACAACTTCTAGTATTATAAAACTAAACTGCATGCCTTAATATGGATGGGGTAGATGGCATTATGTATTATACAGGAAATGTTGCATGGCCTATTTCGTTGGGTTACTTCTGATGAAAATGGAACACTATGACAAAACACTTTATATTATTATGGATGTATCTATCTCTCAAATTGGGTTGGAATTTGGGCATGTAACCAAATAGCTTATCCATTTAACTTTTTCTTATTTATTTGTGTATACTTCTATTTTCTATTCTTTGATATGTACTTATAGAACTAATTTATGGCATATACTTGAGGTATGGTTTGGAACATGTTATTTATTAATTACTTAAGGCAGAAAGTATGTTGGGTAATATGACTGCAACTTGAATCAAAATGTGCTACCTATATGGTATGGGCAAGTGCTTAATTTTTCCAGGGAGAGGTACGTGTCTTACATGTGCTTGCCTGACTTTCTGTGTGTGATTTTTAAGTGGTTACCTTCCAAGATCTGGCTTGTTGTATCAGTGGTTGATAGAATGCTGTGACTGGTAGCGTTCAGGTCTGAACCACCAGTAGCTCCAAGGGAGAAAGAGAAGACTTCCTACTTCAGTCCAGAGCTAGTCTCGGAGCCCCACAGTGGCCTCCCCTACCCTGTCCTACAGGGTTGCTATCAATGGGGATGGACTTGATAGCAGTGAACTGAGTTGTGTATTTTGATTGGTGCAAACAGTTAAGCATTTGACTACTAGGTGAAACTTTGGCAGGGGCATTTTGGAAGACAGGTCTGACACTCCGCTTCCAAAAGGCAACTCACTAACAAACCCACTGCTGTCAAGAAACCCTATGCAATTGAGTAGGATTGCCCCAGAGGGTCTCGAGGCTGTCATTTTGATGGGAACAGATGGCCTCTTCTTTCTCTTGCACTGAAAGCCAACAATCTTGGTAAAACCCTAAGGAACGGTTTTCCTTGACACACAAGAGTCAACACAAATCAAAATTGACTTGATGTCAACTCCTAATAAAATAACATTCTATCACTGGGTGAACAGATGCTGGAAATAAAGAGGAAGACAAGAGGTGACAAATAAATAAACAGGTCGCTGTTAACAGGAAGGAGGGGCTGTATTAATTCAAGAAGGTAGAAAGAGTCTGGCCCTGACTCAGGTATCAGTTAAAGCTTTTCTGAAAAGGGCCAGTTTAGGGGGATGGTGAGATAGGGTTGGGAAGACCCAGACTGTAGGTTTGGTCAGAAAGAAAATGTTGTTGGCAGAATATCTATCTTTGGCCAGGGCTTGGGGGTCAAAGAAAATCTGTCAGTGGGGAAGTAAAGAAGGGTTTCCTGGGATGTCAGGATGGTATTTGGAGTGGTAGGTGGATCTGGCCAGAGTTAAGGCATGGTTAAGAAATTTAGTTTTAAGAAAAATGGAGATGAACTGAGAAATTTCAATCTGGGAAGGCAGAAGGAGTTATGATATTTTCTAAAGGAGGCTGATCTCTCTTTGTGGCAGTCACCTAATCTGGTGTCAATGTGAGGATTAAGAGTGTAGGAGTGGGGGGCTGAACCCCGGTGGCGTAGTGGTTGAGTACGGGACTGTGGCTCACTAGGTTGGCGGTTTAAATCCAGCAGCAGCTCTCCAGGAGCAAGGCTGGGCTTCCCACTCCCACCAGAGGGCAGTGACGTCCCCCCATTCCCTACCACCCCCCAAAAAAGAGTGTACGGGTGGAGTCTAGCCTGTCCATCTGGAGATATCCATTGAGACCTCTGTGTGGGTCTGGCCTTCTCCTGAGAATTCTGGGAAATGTGGTCATTCCTTTTTGGAAGCAGGAGACACTCATTCACTCACTTGGAGCTTCTACTGGCAACACCCACTGCCTGAGAGACTCGACTGACAAGGCTGGTTCCCTGCGAGACATCCCTGAGGAAAAGCCACATGGACCTACCCTGATACAGCAAGAAACCTGGACCTAGAGAAGCCAGATGGAGCCTCCTGTCAGTGGTGAGATGCTTACACCATCCCTGGATCCAAAGACTTTCTACCCACTGGCTTGTGATTATTTTGCATTTGGCATCATTGTGTGTGTTTCGTGAGTCTGAAGAGGACTTACACAGTGGGGTAGGACATGTGGACCTTGGACTGAACTGGGTTGGGATGTTTTTCTCAATGTTCAATTGCTCTTGTATATAAAACTCTCTCTTATATACATATGTGTCTCCATGAATTTGTTTCTCTAGTCTACCCAGACTAACACCCTCCTTTATCTGTTTTCCGTATGGACTTTGTATATCCATCAACAGGAAAGAAAGAGCGGTTTCTCAAGTCTTAAACATTTGGTCCATGACTGACTCAGCGTCATCAACAAATAAGCATGACACAGTGCAGGGACATTGCTGGCTTTTTCTCAGAATGTTTTTGTTTTAAGAGCAAGAAAAGATTTGGAAGGCTGTTAACTGGTACTAAGAGTCAGTGTTGACTCAACAGAGGAGTAGGGGGTGGGTGCCTGATTTGTGGTCTCTAAAGTATCTTAGATTGATTTGAGATTACTTGTAGATTTCCTCCACTCACAGTTTTGTTTCCTTCATGAAATATAATCATGACTGACCCAAAGCACTGCTAGTAGCACTACTGTTCATTTGAATAAAGAGTACAGTGGGTTTTTTGCTTGTCTGTTTTTTAAATTAGTCACTAATGCAATATACATAGGTCATACACTTTACCTTTTAACCTGTGATAATATTTGTGAAGGCAGCTCAAAGCCCTCTTCCTATAATGCACAAATTACAAAAAGAAATGCTGTATCCTAAAAATTTAAGAGTTGTAAACTGGTATTCCAGAGAAAAGATGGATTACTGCTGGTTTGGTTTAACAATCAGTGTGGATGGAAGCAGCAATGCTGAGGTCAAAGGGCACATTTTATTGGGTAATTCTGCACAAGACCTCTTTCAAATAAATGTTGAAAACCAAGGATATACTTTAAGGACTAAGGTGTTCCTGACCCAAAGCATCCTATTTTCAATTGCCTCACATGTATGTGACGGACATTGAATAAGGAAGACCAAAGAAGAATCAATGCATTAAAAGTATGGTGCTGGAATCAATGAGACATACAGCTTTTCTCTGGTTCTTTAATGCTTCCTCCTCCTCAGTGTCATGACTCTAATTCTACCTTACAAAACTGGCTAGACCAGAGCATGTACCTGGGTACAGGTAAGAGCTGGAAACACAGGGAATATAGGACAGCTAAATTTCTCAGGACCAATATTGAGAATAGTCAAACCAGGAGGGTTAAGGGGAAGGTGGGGGAGAGAGAGGGGATCGATCACAATGACCTATCTATAACCTCCTCCCAGGGGGATGGAACAACAGACAAGGGAGTGGGGGAGGGGAGTGAAAGACATGAAAAAATAATTTGTAAATTATCAAGGGGTCATGGGGGAGGGAGGGAAGATGTGGGAGAAGAGGGGGAAGCAGGCCTCAAGCAGAAAGAAAATGCTTGGAAAACAATGATGGCAACATATGTACAAATGTACTTGAGACAATGGATGCACGTATGGATCTTAGTAAGAGTGGTACGCACCCCCAATGATTAAAAAGAGAAAAGCATGGTGCTGGGGGAGAGTACTGAAAAAACCAAGGCCTGCTCAAAGGACAGACGCCTCTGTCTTGGAAGAAAAGGTGCAGTCAGAATGTCCCTTAGATGGGGGATGGACCAGACTTTATCTCACGTACTTCGGACTTGTTATCAGGCAAGAAGGATGTGATGCTTAGTAAAGTCGAGGGGCGGGGACAAAGAGGAGGTCGTGGACAAGATGGCTTGGCACAGTGGCTGTGACAGTGAGCTCAAACACAGGAGCAATTGTGAGGCTGCTGCGGGACTGGTGGGGGAGGGGGTGCTTCTGTTGTGCACAGGCTCACAGTGAGTCGGAACCAAATGAACGGCACAAGCTGGTTGCCTTGCAGTTCAGTATTTGCTTCCGTTTTTTAAAAAATGCTAGTTAGTTAAAATAGTTTATAAGATGAATTGTATAAATTAAAATAAACTGAAGGAGGAATGAAGAGAGAGGGTGCGCTGCCAGCGTGAAAAACGAGGCAGGCAGTGGACGGAAAGCTGTGATACTGAACTACAGCTGACACCGACATTTCCCTGCCTGGGAAACATCCAGCTCATCATTTATAGGAATCGTGTGCACCGGTCAATTGTCTGAACCAGGGCCAAACCAATACGTGGGTTCTTCTTTATCAACTCTGCCTTGGGCTTGTCTTCCTAAAACTCACAGATACTCTGAATCATGGAAAGGGGGAAAGAGACTCTCCACACGTTTTGCCACTAAATGATTAGAACTGAGTCTGTCTAGGACCTCTACAAACGTGTCCTTCTCTCCATCTGGGTCTTCTCACCCCAGGAAGGTCCAGAGTGATTTTTGAAAGGCCAGTTTCAATCATGGAAGGCCATTCCTTTGGGCTGGCTGCCTTCGGTACTTGTGGCAGAAGCTGATGTTTCTCACATGCCATTTTCAAGAACCTATTTCTTAGTTTATTTTGCCCATATGAACTGCATGATATATAGACATATAAACGTAATAATCTTGGTAAAATATGTAGGTGTCACTTATCACCTTGGTTTACACACACACACACACACACACACAGTCTTGTACAAAAAAATCATTTACTGTGGAGATGGTGAACTGTGTTTCTGCTCAAGGGAAAGATGGGTGCTGGTGGGCAGGGCTTCCTGTGTCTGTGGGCGGTGCCTCTGCCTACCTGTCATGGGACAGTTTCAGCTGCTGGGTCTGCTGCTCCTGAGCATTGATGAGGAGCTTTTTCAGCAGCTCACACTGCTGGCTGAGATGCAGGTCTCGGACTTCTTGCTCCTCAGCACTGTGGGTGTTGATCATTTCTGACCACTCTTTGGTGTGCTGGGCCACAATCTCTTTGACCTGTTCAGACAAAGGGGATGGTACCACCTGATATTCTCACAGGTCAGGTATGACATGAAAGCACACTATGATTCATGCACCTCCCATCGATGGATTTGATGCCTAGGACCTGCTAAGAATCACATGTCTTAATTGTTCACAATCAGGAAGCCATTGCTAATTAGAATACACTACACGCGCTGGCTCTACATATTTAGGTGATGTGCTATTCCACTGACTAACTTGCCCGTACCTGTCTTGGGTTCCTTCAACCAATTTCACCAGATTTTTCTTTCTCATCTCATCCTTATTCAGGCTCATGTTCACAGGGACACAGGTCTTTTCTTACTGGATCATGACTTGTTTGTGGTGTTAACTCTACCTGATATTAGGCAGATAGTCTCCCCTCTCTCTGTACCAGTGCTAAGTGCAATATGGTTACACAGCCTGTTCCACCAAATGGAATCTTTCCCTGCCTTATGAGTGGTTCTACACAACGGGAACAGTAGCAAATGTGACACAAGCAGATGCTTGCGAAGTGTTTGCTCTTGTGCTACCCTTGGAACTTGGAGACCATCATGTGAATGAGCCTGTGCTATGGACATTGGGGTAGGACGGACTCCAAATACAGAATCCAAAGAACTTGAACTTGAATTGCTTAGCTGGTCTGGATCTGTGGCAAAGCCATTGGACTAGATAACGGAACCACATATAGACATATGGCTAGTTTGACCAAGAGTTATAGTTAGGGTTTTAAAGAGGGTTCTTCTAAAAGTGGCTGTGACTGGAAGAATTCTGTGTCCTCAATTTGGGACTTAGCACCCGTGTATTACATTTAAACTTAACAAAATCCTCTGAATTCTACATCTTTGGGGACGTCTGAGCAATGGCTTGTTTCCTAAAACATCAACTCTTAATTTTCCTTTCTCATCCTAAATTTCTACAACTGTGTTAGGATAGAGTCAAATATGAAAGAGTCTTCCAAGCCTCAAGTTGGGTAAGTTTCAACCATAGGGACGATTATCCTATATACTACATAGTATTTCTTATTATTCTATTCACTTCCCAGTTAGTTAGATGTTTGTAAGACCCTTCTGAGGTCAATAAAGTAAATATTTTAAGCCCATTTCTACAGGCAAAGGAAAAGATGTTTCTGGACAATGGCTCTTTTTACAGGCCCCTGCCAAATCTGAGTCCCTGGGTCCCCTGACTTCTCAGACCAGCACCAAGAGGGTGTAGTTTTTTATTTATAGCTAAGTACCAGGCTCCTCCCTCCCCCTTAAAGTGTCTTCTACAAAAAGGTGCCTTACAAATGGCTATTTTCTTACCTTAGATTTGTGATCTGATGTCAGTGTCTGAATTTTAATTTCTGTTTCTTTCTTCATTTCAAGACAATTACTTCCTCTGCAAAAGGGAATTGACAACAACGCCAGTAGTTAGCTATCTCCCTACTCCCCCAACCCTTCTGTGATAAACCTTTCCAATGAAGCCAGTCTTCGTCACACGTGGGATGCCACAGCTCACTGGGCAGCATCACTTTCTAGTAATAGATTCACACTTTACAAAACACCACCCACATCTTCATCACTCAATTCAAGCACTTCACAAAGAGACACCTCAGACCTAGCAATTATTTCATTGTCAGGGGTTTCTTGTGAGAGTTTCCATTTTGGGTTCGCATTTTTCTTCAAGTTATTTGTCACTTCTTCAACAAATCATTATTTGAAAATGAAAAAACCAAAAATTAGAAAATAGGTCCCCAGTATCAAAGGGACTTCTTAATTCTCCTGTTTTGCTTGCAGTGCCAGAATTTTGTCTTTTAAACATGCCAGTGAGGGAGAAAATAGACTTTCTTGGCATTTAAAAGGCAGTTGGGCCTTCTCTTCCTTTGTGAGTAGGAAATATATACTAGAAAATTGCCCAGCAAGCACAACTGCTTAGTTCTGTGATTTCCCCGCCCCCATCCCTCTTGCAAAATCCTTGCCATCCTTGCTGAAACCGGAACAGATCCTCAGCGTCCATATTCAATTGTATGTCCTGATTTATGATCATCTAAGCCAGAATGCTTCACTTCAGTATTGAGAGTTTCTGGGAAAACAGTTCCAACAATGCTGGACCTCTCATCACATCTATTACTTTTCAATAGATGGCACTGATTATGTTTTCGTTGTAGTCTGTTATTCACTGAACTGGCAGTATTGCTGACAGAGTCCGCTGCCTTTATTCTAACCAAAATCTGTCTCAGAAATGCAATGATACATTTTAGTCAACAGTTTTATCTTTTGGACTAAGTGAAGGATTCCTGAATTTTTAAGAATCAAGGTGATACTCCCGCCCCCATCTAGTGCATTAACTTTCTTGTTTTCTGGCTATGCAAATTCATGTCTCTATTTTCAATTTGCTCAACTTTGGCTTATGCCATGTCCTTCTCCCATCCTCCCATAACTCAAATAAACAAATGAAAAAACCCAGAGGGGAGGACCCAGCATGAGAAACCTGAGGGCGGGGCCCTTCAAAAAGCTTGTTGCTGCTGTTGGAGCTGGGAAGTTGAATCTACCTGATAGTGATTCTTAACACAATGGAATGACATGCTGCCCGGTCCTGCACCCTCCTCATGAGGCTTGTTAAGCCTGAACCCACTGTCGTTGCCCTGTGACCATCCATCTTGTTAAGAGCCTTCCTTGTCTTCTCTGACCCTCTACTTTACCAAGCATGATGTCCTTCGCTAGGTATGTCCAGATCATGTGCCACCATAGGTGAGATGAGATCATATCATCCTTGTTTTAAGGACCCTTCTGCTGGACTTCTTTCATGGTAAATTTGCCCAAAGCAATCATCATTTGATTTTCTCACCGATGCTTCCGTGAGTATTCACTAAGCATCCAAGTACAATGAAATCTGTGAAGCTGTCCACCTGACCTCTTTACTTACCATGTTGTTTATTCATTCATTTGTGGAGATTTCTTCTTGACATTGAGTTCCACAATGTAGGGGCAATCCTTGGTATGCATCAGTACATGCTTCGAGTCCTCTTGGCTTCTGGCACGTAAGGTTGAATCATTTGCATATCACAGCCTTTCTCCAATGCTGATGCCATATTCTTCACCTAGCCTCATTTCTTAGATTATTTGCCCAATGTGTACACTGAATAATCATGCTGAAAGAATACAACCTTGATACAAATCTTTCCTGATTTTATACCTGTTCGGCTCAACTGGCTGCCTCTTGTAACCTGTGTACAAATTCCACATGAGGATGGTGAAGTGTTCTGGAACTGTCCTTCTTCACCATGCTATCTAAGTTTGATATGACTGGCACGGTTGAGTGCCTATGCATAGTCAATAAAATACAAGGAAATATCTTTCTGGTATGCTCTGCTTTCACATAAGATTCAGCTGATGAATGTCAGGAATGAGCTCCCTCCTTCCACTTCTTAATCTGGCTTGACTTTCCGACAGCTTCCTGTGGAAGTATTGCTGTAAACATTTTGGAATTTACTTTAAGTGAATTTGTAAATTTGTGGACACACAACATCAACGATCTTATTTGATCATTCCCATATTCTACTGGGTCACCTTCCTTTGTAACAGCCACAAATAGGAATCTCCTTGGCTTGGTTGGCCAGGTAGCTGTCTTCAAAATTCCTTCTCATGGTGATCGCTTCAAGTTCTGAAGTGTCATGTTGAAACATGTACCTTGGGATTCCATCCATTTCTGGAGCCTTTCATTTTGTGGGAAAATCCAAGAAAAAATGGAATTAAAGGGTAGTGGGAATTTTTCCCCATGTTTTTGAAGCTCCCTTTTGCTTATTGGGTGTGGAGAAGCAGAAAAAAAAGAAAAGGAAACCTTTTCTTTGTTTTGGACTCTGGTGCTGCTTAGGAAAGCTTCAAGGACTGTAACCAGCATTCCCTTTCACAGACTTTTAGCAAGTCAATAGCAATAACAAAGTGCAGGCAACGTTTAGAGTACAATCCACGTGAATATTAATAAAAGGTTCCTCAGATATGCCATTCAGAAGGGAGGATTTGAGGTCTGATCTTGAGACACTTTAGCAGGAATACTTTTAGTGTTTTGTTGAGATGTTTATTGCTTAGGGCATTTGGAAAATTTCTCTAGAGAGCCTCAAAGCAACATTGACCTTGGCTGAGCTTAACAGTAGAGGCTGAGAAAGAGAAGTGTGAACTGAGATTTTCAGACACATCTCCACTGAGACTTTGCTTGTTGAGACTCTCCAAGATCATTCAATACCCAGATTAGTATCCCACAGACCAACGTATCATTAAGAGTACCATTTGATAGCCTACCATTTCAAGTGAACACAATAATGAGGTAAAGGTACATTTTATCTAATCATTCACTGGGTGGGGCTCATGAATGTCTTTTCTTATCTTGTAATGGTGTTTATCTCTGCTCCCTGAATCATTGCTTCTCCATTTTTCTTCATTACAAATTTACTGATTTAAACAAACAAATAATATCATTGTCATTTTCTGTCAAAGAAAGGTTTAAACAGTGCCAGAATCTGAAATCTCCTTAAAACATCTTCTGTGACTGAAACACTGGAAGAGAATTTCAGTATGCCCATTCATAAAAATGCCATATTTTGAACAGTTGCTTTATAAATAAAATTAATTGTGTGCTTCTTGGAAAGCACCATATTTTGTTAAAAACTTTTTTAACATGGCAGTAGGGTCTATGATGAAGCCTTCTAGCATTTTGGAATAAAATGTCATTATATATATAAAATTTATTAAAAATTTTGCCAAGGCTTCTGATGTAATCAGAAGACTAGCAGAGTCAAAGCCACTGGGTAGATGATGACACATGGCAAGTCCGTGTGCTATTGAGAAGAACCAATCTGTTGGGTTGTCTTGACTATTGTCTTCATAGAAGCAGACTGCCTGGTCTTTTTTCTTTGACATTGACAGGTGGATTCCAAGGACCTAGTTTAGGTTAGTAGGGGAAAGTTCGAATCATTCATGCCATGCAGGGACTTAGAAGGGTGACAGCCCCTCAAAACTCCATACATTTACCACCAACAATGCTACATAAGCTTCGCTCAGCAGCTGTAAAATACATGTTGAAATGTTCACAAAGTGACAGGTATGTGTCTCTGACTTATTCATACACAGTGAAAACACTGGGGAAAACACAAGCTACATTGAACTGGATGACAGGCGCTCAATAGTGCCTGATGGGCATTTTTCGGAAGATATAGATCCAGCTATATTTATTCTCTCACTTAATAACTAAAATGAATTCAAAAGTCTAAAGAAAATCTGCTGAGAACCTTGTCTAAGGCATAGACAACTTGACTGATGTTTTAATGTCATAATTTTAAAAGAATGTTAAAAATGAATGGGTCTCTTATTTTTTAGAAATAAGTTTTAATGATAAAACAGAATCCAGACTAAGTCTCCTCTTGACCAAATAGGCCACTGAATTGTAGTCAAGACAAAAATAACCTGCTGCTCCCAACTGAGGGAAAGGGCCTTCAGAAAGAAATCATAGTATTTACCCCTTCTTCTTCATTGCCTTCTCGAGAATTTTCTCATGAGTCGACTTCTCTTTGTCATACTGTGCCACAATTTTGTCAACTTGTGTGCAGTGTAACTTCTGCATGGTACTGTGCTCCTGAACAAGAAGAATTTTCGGTTACATGCTGAATGATCAACATAGCTGATGCATTTAATAATATGTTGGGTAGGAATAATATTGATTTGGAAAGTAAGGATTCAACCAAGACAGGATTGAAATCACTTCTAATCTCCTGTGCAACATGAGAGTCTCATGCACAGGGGCATCTCGGCAGAGGCTTGGGCCTACTGAACATGCCTATGTCACGAGCCAGACTTATCCACCATTGGACAATGGTGGACAATGATGTTACACATATATGTCTCCAGCTACATTTCCTTCTACACACGGGTCCTCAAGCTGCCAAGTAAGCTCTGTGCTTCATCTTTACATTCTACACATACCTATCTCTTATGTAACAGTTTTTAAATACTTGTCACTTTCTGAAATATCCTGAACGCCGTCATTTCCCAATGCGACTTCCTGCTGTAGGTGTTATCACCAGTGGATTTGGAATCATTGAACATTCTCACTGACTTATCAAAGTGCATTCATGAGGATGATAAGCGTTTTCAGGCATACTGGTCTTCAGTTTTTGTAATACTTACAATATCTTCCTACCTGCTCCATCGACTACTGAAACTGGGACTGTCAGACTTTGAAAATAAGTATGATTCTATAAACATTATTTCTTCTTGGACAAGGAGAAAGGCATTCTATCACAATCAGTGGCGTATCTGAAATCAAATTTTCTTTGGCTACTCAGACTTCCAGTCATAGAGAAAACCAAGATAAATCTGTCATTTTAAAACCTAAGGGATACTTTATGTTTGAGCCTTACTCTTGCTAAACTTGGAGAATGGAGTGGAATAGAAAGATATTGTTCAGACGGCACCACCACTCTGATGGTCACGTTCCCTCAAGTGAGCGACTCACGGCTGGAGTTAGTCCAGTCTGAACCCCCCAGAGAGTGGTGAAATAGGAAGGCAATGTAACAAAGCAGCAACAGGGACAAAGCCAAGCCACAAAACCCTGGAGGAGCCCTCAAAATAGACTTCAGGCTCAGAGGCGCAAGTCCAGGAATTCTCCCAGGACCGGTAGGAAGACAGAAATAAAGGTCAGCAAACAGACCTGGAATCATGTATGCTTTCGGGGGTTGTTGCCTCCCCCCCCCCCCACAGTTGTTATTATTTTTCTCTTTTAATTCCATCTTTTGTTTTCTTTTTGGGTTATCTCTGTTATTGTTAGTTTTGCCTATTTATGTCAGATAGGCCTGGGAAGCAAACTCTAGGAGAATGCAACGGGACCAATGGTTCCAGAGGGGTTTAGGGGGAGCAGGAGGCAGGGAAAGGGAGCAGTGAGCAAGCAGTGCCATAGGCAGGGGAACAACTAGGGAATGAAAATCAACAATAAGGAGGTCCTGGGGGTGTTGGAGCAACAGCACTATAGCTGAGTGGAATGACTATGAGGCAGAAGGGTGAACCTGATGGTGGTGATGGAGGAAGGCAAAGGAAACAGAGTCAAGATCTAGGAAGCATAGCTATGGATAGAGGTCTAAACATAGATGTGAGCACCTGTAAATACATTAATATAAAAATAGAGGGACTGAGCTATGTACATATATTTATAAGGCAATACACTGAAGCAGTGGATAGACTTTGGGTTCTGCTCAAGGCCTGCCTCAATGCAAGAACACTTTGTCCTAACAGCCTGGCATTCTGTGATGCTCACTTATTATTCAAAGTAAGTCTAATATGTGTCTTAAATGTATTTCAAACTTAATTCAAGATATAAATGTGCACAAATCTATTTATAATACTCAATGCCTATGATAATATACAGAAAATAACTTGAAATAAAGGACACACATTAGGATATATCGAAATCTACATCTCTATCTGTATTAACAAGTTAGGCAGTGAATAAATGAGACCACAGAACTGGTATATTTGAATTATGGTATCCATGGAGAATATTGAAAGTACCATGGACTGCCAGAAAAATAATATATCTGTCTTAGAAATAGGTCTGGAAGTTCCTTAGATGCAAGGATGCTAAGGATTTATCTCACATCCTCTGAACATATTATCAGGGCAGACCAGTCTCTGTAGAGCAGCATCAAGCTTAGTAATGGGAGGACAAAATGGAAAAGAATGCCCTTGACGATGAGAAGGATTGAAACAATGGCTGTAACAATGGGTTAAAACAGAAACAACAGAACAGGCGCTGGCAGGGTCATGTTTGGTTGTACAAAGGGTCCTCATAATTGAGTAAAGGCATGTAACAACAACATATATCACTAAAGCTTTCATCCACACTTAATCCACTGCCCCACAATTAGAGTAAAGACACTGGTGTGTCTTTCTTTGGAAGAATTTAACTACTTCTGCATGTCTACAGGAAATACCACCACTGCTGCCACCAAAACAACGATTACAATAATGCCCTGCCACTAGCCTTTATAAGATAAGACGTCACCAGACTTGGCTAGCATATGTGTTGACTTTGCAGGGCAAATAAATAAGAGGCTCTTGGAAAGTCTAGATTCAAACATCCTAAAAGTACCACATTCTGATGTCTCTTACAAAAATACCAAAAGGAAAGTGGCTAAAACTACATTTTCAAATATTTTAGTACAGTCCCAGAAAAGTAGCGACTTTGGTGCTTTGAATACAGGTCACAGACTTAAACAAATCTTCCTGTAAACCACATCAACTTCATGAGCTATGAAGACGTAGGTTTTCTTGTACCATAGAAAAATCCTTGAAGGGTTAAACTCTGTAGGTCTTCATTTATAGTGGCAGGCCAAATCATCTTTGCTCCCTGCTACACAGCCCCCAAACTGATGCTTAGTCAATATTTTCTGGATGAATAAATAATTAGTATAAGAAAGTAGTAAGGAAACTTAAGATTCTGATTCCCACTCTGTTAATGATAAGCCAATCTGAACAACTTACATAACATTTCCCAGCCTCAATGACTTCATTAGAAAATCTAATGAAATACACAAGAAAGTAAAAACATATTGCTAGCAGGTTCCAGTGTGTACCTGAACAGTTTATTTCAAACAAATGCATTTAAACATATCAGTGTTTGGTGGATGGCTACAGACAAGTTCTCTCAGTAACGTTCTCTCTCTTACTCTCATTCCCCAAACTCCAAACCCACAGCTATTAAGTCGAAGGCAACTTGGACCCTAGAGGGCAGAGAAGAACTGTAGTCTTCAGCTCATCCTTCTTTCACAAGAGAAGAGAAACCTGAGGGCATCACAGAGCAGGACCCAGCACACAACAGGACCCAGAAACCAACATGTGAAAGTAACACTCAAAGTAACACTCAAAACAACACAGAAGTCAAGGAATAACAAAGGCACCAATCTAATGAAATAACAGTAACAACAAAAACGGAAACAAAACCAAACACAAGCATAACAAAATAATAACAATGACCAATGACGGCCACTTAAAAGAAGCAAAAGAAAGAGAAAATGCAACTATCTAGAATTAGAGAAGGAAGGAACCATGTCACAACTTAATGGATTTTGGATTTGCATTTGATTCTAGCCCCAATCTAAAGAAAATTAGTTCTTTTGATGTGGCCCTAAATGGTGCTCACCCTTACGAAGAGATGACTGAAAATATGGGTGCTAAACCAAAGTGTGGTGAAGAAACCAGATGGTGTCTGGCTTTCTGAAAGAACAGTGTCTGGAGCCTTCAAGACTTGTCTTAAGCCGTCTAAGTGAGCCATCCACCACGTTCACAGGAAGAAGTGCACCAGCTTGTGTGAATCACAGATTGTAAGTGATGAAATCTAAATCCAAAGGAGGGAATGGTATCAGAGCTTAAATTGTAAAGAATAGAAGGTTATGGATAACAGTGGAAGCCCCAAATCTGCTTGTAGAGTCCCTACATGGATTAAGTTTCTGGTGAACTACCTCAGAACACAGTCCCGAGATGTGCACAGCCTTATGGCGACAGAGAACACTGTAAAGTTGATTATGGCAACTATAGTTAGGTTAAAATGTTAACACCTTCACATTAGATCTCCTTTTTGACACATTAAGTTTTTAAATTTTTGATAGTTTTTTTTCTGTTTTGTCTAGTTATTTATTTTTTGCTTCATGTTTGTGTTTGGTAGGGTTTTCTGTATAATGAAAATCAGGATAGGTAAATAGATAAAGTCAGTAGCCGAGTTCATTATTACCTGGGGGCATGAAGGGAAAGATGGGGAGAAATGTGGAATTAACAACAATGAGCATGAAAAGCAAATGTTCTGGAATTGATTGTGGTGGTAGATGCACAAGTCTTTTGAATTTAACTGAATGATTAAATTGCATGATACGTGCAATATATGCCAATAAAATGATTTTAAAAAGAGTAACTTTATGTTTTCATTTTTCTTCTAATGATTCTTTAACAATATTCTTGGAATTATCTTTATCAATATCTCCATCCTAATGGATAGTTTGGTTATAAGGTACAATATGGAGAGAAATAATTTGAAACTTTTGAGACATATTAAATTAAAATGACTATAGCCCTTAATGGGAACAAGAAAGCTGTTCCCCCAAAGTATCCCTGTGCTCCAAACTTGATCCCTGCAGTAGGCGTTGGTTGCTTTTGTGTATTGAGATTATCTAGCACCTGGGTAACACTTATCCTTGCAATAGGCATGGAGGTCCTCAATCCAAAACATCCAAACCCACTGCCATTCAGTGGATCCCAATTCACATATAGGTTGCTGAGGCTGCAAATCTCTCTGGCTGCAGAGAGCCTCATCTTTCTCCAAGGGAGAAGCTCTTGGGTTTGAATCCCTGATCTTGCAGGTAGCGAATGCTTGCAGTTATCGTGCAGTCCACACAGTTTCCATGGATCCTAGACCCTTCTAACTGATCTCCCTGTGACTCTGGTCAAACCTGAGCTTTCTGCTCTATAAAGAGGGACCCGGGAAACATTTTTTCGGTCCATTTTAGTTAAAAAATAAGAAACAAAAAAATAAAAACCTTTATATCTTTTCATTGGTTTTACTTTTCTGGTCTTTGACAAAAATCAGGAGGCTCTCTGGCAGAGACAGAGGTGTTTTCATTCATTCAGGTGAAAAATACCGATATGAAAAGTGTTCACTTAAAGGCAGTCTTAACTGGAATATTTTAGGGGAAATAAATGCATATATTTTAGTATAATTTGTGTAATATGCTCCTTACTGAAGATAAGTTTGAATTCAGCATGTCTTGGGAAAAATGTATGCTCCAATTCTCCCTGATGACGGAGTGACGATGGGTATGGGTCCCTGCACCACAGATGGTGCAGAAACAACACGTGGGGGGAAACCGTGCTTTCTCTGCGTGCGGCTCCAAGATTACCTCAGAGCTGACTCTCTGAGTGGCTGTTCAGAATTAGGTTAGACCCTTTTCTGTTCAAAACAGGGCTACAGGTCTTTATTGTGATGCATGATGCATGTGACAGTCGTCTTGCTGTTGTCTGCTTTAATTGCTTGCAGAGGAAAGAGCAAAATTTTCTTCAGTGACTTCACTAGAATTCCAAATTTCAGTCAGTTTCTCAAGTATTTTATTTGACTCCTCTAATGCTGATGTTGCAAACTGTTGGCCCAACAGATGCAATCAGGCTCCATTGTGGTTTGTCTGTCTGTCACTCTCCTACATGGCATTTTAAGAAATGGTTAAGTTAGAGGGCAATTTTTAAAGATCAGAGAATTTCATATGAGTTCAAAATTTATGATTCATTTTGTGAGAACACAGCTGTCCCAAAGGCGGGAGTGCAACCTGAATTGCCCTTTGGGCAGGGATGACTGCTTCCCTGTTTTCTGGAGTCTTCCTGAGCCAGATTCTCGCCGCACTCGCTGCCTCTCGGGCACCTAGCAGCATTTGGATTACAATTCTTCTTGTGACTTGCTCCTGGGGATAACTACCCAGTAGTTTTGTTCTGAGTCTTTTAGCCCACCGGATGACTGAACAGTCTTAATGGAAGTTAACCATAGGTCTGGCCCAGTGAGTCACAATCTGCCGTGGGAAGTCTATGGCTTTTTTTTGCCTTCTCTGTGTCTCATCTAATGAACAAGTGAAAACCACTTTCTGAGTTTCCATTTCAAACAGAAGAGGCAGTTCTAGAAAGTAGAGGTGAAAGAGATGGCTGATTGGTAGCTGCATTCAGAAAGTCAAAAGGAGCCGATCCTGGCCATCTTGTGAAAAATGGGCACTTGAATAGGACTCTGGGTCCCCTTTGATGCTTCCACAGTCATCCCTCAGCCTTCGCTTCTCTTTATCCTAAGAGGAGACTACTCAATACCACGCCCACGCCCAATGCAGGTCTTTATATTCACATCTCTATTAGTTCTCCATCCTGCAGCTAACCTGCACATTTGCAAAGAAACTCTCAGACGTTTGGACTACCTATTAATTTCCCATCCCTGGGGTTTAGTGAATGCATTCTGCTTCCACTTCAGTCTGAGAAGCGGAATGATTTATCTCTGAGAAGTAAGAGCTGAGCAAGTCTTAGAGAGTGTAGACCAGGGAGGGGTCTCTGTTCTTGGCTTTTGTTCAGCCTTTGCTGTATTTAGCTCAGCCCTGGCCCTGTGGCTAGGAGAATAAAGCCCCAGCTACCTTCCCTCAGGGGAGATTCTTTCAGAACTGAGGACTTTTGAGGGGCAAATATTAGGCCCAACTTACAATCCATTTTAAAACAGGTGGTGGATGGTTATTTCACAGACATGTCCAGTGGGTTTCATCTCTTTATTGACTAACCAATGAGCTCAAACATGATCATTGTGAGGGTGTCACAGGGCCAGGCCATGCTTTTTGCCTTTGTCCCTGGGGTGACTAAGAGTCTGAATGGACTCAATGGAACCCAACAACACCAAAGAACTGACTGATGTAGAAAGCATCAAAAGGAAAAGGGCACGGGCTGAGCCCCTGTACCACAGAGTATTGGTTAAGGGAAGAGAATGCCCTCATTCTTAGAGTGCACTGCTGTGGAGTGGGTTGCTGCAGTTGTAGGTCGGTTAAAATCGGGCACCTTGCCATTCAATCTTGCTTTTGAGTTTATGTATTTTCAACTTTTCAATTAAGGGTTTTCTCGGTTTTATTCTGTCTTTTTTTTCCTTTTCTTAAATTTTTGTTTTGACTTTGTCTGTTTTTCTGTATCTGAAATCCAGGATGGGTAAATCTATAGTGATAGTAACTGGATGAATAGCTACCTAGGGGCATGGCAGGGCAAGTTGTTGGAAAATAGGTGGTTCATAAGTACAAGGAAAAATAAATGTCTTAAAATCGATTGTCACAGTGATAACTATACTCTTTTGTATATGAATTAATTACTGAAATAGGATTTATATTAAATACTGATATAGGAATATATTAAATACTGATATAGGAATCATATGTTGGTAAAACTAAGCAACAAAAAAGAAAAAGAGCTGGTTGATGTTCAACCATTTCAGGAGGTAGTATATGTTCACAAACAGATGGCACTGAAGGAAGACATTGAAGGTGCTCTACCAGAGTATATACATTAGCAAACACTATCAGGAATCTCACACATGTTAATTCTTACTGAAGATAAGTTGAACAAAGTTGCAGCAGTACATCCACATGGAACTTCCAGAAATTCAAACCAGACTCGGATGAAGACATGAATAGCATTGCGGATAGCAGATGAATCTTGGCTGAAAATAAAGAATATCCAAAGGATATTTACCTGTTTTTTTGGGAGGTGGGGCATCACTGCCATCTGGTGGTTGTGGGCGCTACCCAGCCTTGCTCCTGGAGAGCTGCTGCTGGATTTGAACCGCCAAGCCCGTGGGCCACAGTCCCGCACTCAACCACTACGCCACCGGGGCTCAGCCCACTTTTCCTGTTTTTTAATGACTATGCACAGGCATTCAACTGTGTGGATCTTAACAAATTGCCGATAACACTGTGAAGAATGAGAATTCTGGATTCTAGAATACCTCCTTAGTAATTCTCCAGGTACCTGGATTACTTAAACTGTCACATGGATGGGATGCAACACTAGGAACTTGCTGACTTGGTAAAGCATTCACTAACACACTGAACAAGGCGGTAAGAGAATGGGCTCTAAAAACAGATGAAATGGCATCCCTAATGTGGACATTAAGTGAAAGGATTAATCTTGTGAATCTGACACAAGAATGTTACGTTTGTAAAATGAGGATACCAGTAGTGTTTATGTCCCTGACTCGGAGCATTAAAGAAATAACACATGTAGAGTAAAAGTTAGAAAATCATGGTCCTGTAACAACTGCTGCTGTTGTTAGTATTATTATCAGCCACAGTATTTTCTTGGCTGGCTCAAGGAAATATTAAATGTGAAGTGGCTCCAAAGTTAAAAGTTTTTAAGGAACTCACAGACCATTGAGAGGCCTTTCTCATTGATAGAAACTCAATTGAAATGGTAGGAAATTTAGCTGCAAAACAACTTGGCATATGGGTAACAACTCTATTCCTAATAATTGAACAGTTATTTAAACTGCATTCTCTTTTCTTTCTATTTCTCTGCCTTTCTGTTGCCTTGCTACATTCTAGTTTACTGCCAAAACCCAACAAAATGGAAATCACTACTTTAAATAGCTGTCTCAGATAGCTCTCATTTACAAAAGCCAATGACAAGCTTCTCCTGGGGGCAATTAAAAGAACTGCATTGGGAAATTATTCATGAAGCGTTGGAACAGTCTTTGAAGGCACCTCTATATCTGAAAACCTATTCAGACAGTAGATTAAGACCACAAGCCATGTTAGTAAATCAAGATTAGGCTGGATTTCTCATAGAAACACAAGCTATTATAGAAACAATAGGGTTAAATACAATAAACAATAGAGCTTTAGGCCCTTCTCTGCATCTTAACATCTGGAGTTATTGAATAGTATGGCATGTAGCTACAGAGCTGTAGGACATGTCTTGATCGGGTCATGGCTTGGGTCAAGAATAAAGAAGTGAGAATGCAAAACTATCTTAAAAGAAGTCAGAAGCTCCTTCAAGCAAAGAATTTCCTCTTCCTCTCTTCATTGAAGATGACACAAAGTGTCTTTCCAGTGGGAGCGTTGCTGTCCCTGCTGTACATCTTTTAGGAAGGAAGGAAAGGAGGGAGGGAGGGCCGAAGGAAGGAAGAAAGGGACTATAGTATACTTCTTTTCAGATAATGAGACTATCTCTTAGAAGGACTCTGGATAGCAGGTTGCAGACTTCCTGCTGGTCTTTTAAATTTGCAACTAACTCATAATTTCTCATGATCATTATCCAAAAGACCTTCTAAAGATGAAAAAGTAAAGATAACTCTATTTCAAAAGTGGTGCTACACAATCGGGGTTAAGCTCTCTAGGTGCCAGTGAGGGTGAACTATGGAGCTTGCTGGTATTTCCCGCCCTGCACGGCCTGGTGACCTATGTGACAGCGATCTAGAATATTTAGCAACTTTGAAGCTGCAGTTGGTGAACTGCTCTTCCATTGTCAGACTGTGGCCCAATACTTTTTAGAGTCAAGCCATTGTTTAAGAAATTAAGAATTGTGGGCTGAGCCCTGGTGGCGTAAGTGGTTGAGTGCGGAACTGCAGCCTGCAGGCTTGGCGGTTCAAATGCAGCGGCGGCTGGGTAGCGCCCACGACCACCAGAGGCAGTGATGCCCACACACACACAAAAAAAAAGAAGATAAAAAAAAAAAAAAGAAATTAAGAATTGCATGAAGTTTTGTTATGCTTTGGAAATAATTGATAGAAACAAAGAAATGCATTTTGAAATTTCATTGTTAGCCTGTGAAGAGGAAGGTGATACCACTGCTGATTCCGAGAAACTCTTATGTAGCTTTCAAGGCTGTGTTTCTTTACAGGAGTACCCAGTGGCTGGTGGATTTGAACTGCTAACCTTATGGTTAGCGGCTAACATCTCCTCTATAGCACCAACAGGGAGTCTTAATAAGAAGGAACTATATTCAATTAGCTCACCTCAGCTTCCAGGGAGTAGACTCAGGGTTTTCTTGAGATAATTGAAAACAAAAAAAACAACAAGCAAACAAAACGACACTACCCATGCCCACACCTATGTGTAACTCAATACCTTTGCATGCTTCTTCTTTAGTGAGTTTAATTCCTTCTGCTGCTTCTTTAAATGCTTCAAGTAAGCCTGTAGAACACAGAAAGATGAATTGAAATAAAACTTTTAAAGACCTAATACAAGGGAACTTGTAAAACAACTAAGGAATTTTACCTTCATCTGCTTCAAATCTTCTATCCTCACTTGAGGGATAAGTTCAATACCTAGAAATATAAAAAGGTCAAAGCACTTTATATTAAAAATTAGAATAACTAGTAATGTAAAAAAAAATACCTGTTTTAAAAGCTCAGCTAAAGAATTTGAAGCAGCTTTATGTGTAATGTTATGGATATGAACATCTTCATTGCTTATTACAAAGCAATTAGCTAGAAAATGAAAATGCTTATTGCCTTAGGTTGAGCTTCCCAGAGCAGAGCCCCAGGCAAGGATTTGGTGTTTGATAGCCTGTGGAGAAATGAGAGAAAGCAGGATAAAGCAGAAGACAAAGGTCAGGTATGCTTCCATCTGAAGCTTAGTCTCTGGCCAAAATTAGGCTGAATTTCTCAAAGAAGCACAAACTATTATGGAAACAATAAGGTTAAAAAAACAATAGGGTCTAGGCCATTCTCTGCAACTTAACATATGGAGTTATTGAAAAGTATGCCTTGGCGAAAAGATGGACTGGTAACTCCAGCCAACTAGCTGAGTGGGTGTTCCAAAACCTTCAGTCATTTCCAGTTAGCAGAGGGAGCCACTCAGGAGTCAGAGCAGCCAGTGATATTCCAATACAGACAGCAAGCAGGGGAGGGGCCCCACCTACAAAGAGAGGCACACAGCCTCTATGACATGTATTTGATCTTTGTATTCACAGCCAACTCCCAATCTCATCCCTAGGTCTGATTCTCATTAGAGAAAAGTAAAACGTTTTCTCCTGCTTCTTTCTTGCACCAAAATTAATTGTAGCTTTTAAGCAACAGGGCATGGAGCAAAGCAGTAGTTTTAACACACAGCAAATAGAAAAATGAAACTGCTGTGTAACAGGATGCTGCAGAGAAGACAGAGCTGATGGAGAGAAACAGACGAAGTCATCCTGCCATCTGATGCTAGGCCAGGTATTGCCATGGCAACCTTAGTTGTAGAAGAATTCTGAAACCTGTTATGCTGGACTGCAGATTTTCATCTCGGGCAAAAAAAATGAATGTGTACTATGCACAAAAACGGATTTCCACGGGAATATTAGAGACTAGGTGTGCCCACTAGGAGGTCGTGTAAGATGGGGGCATGGCTGGCACCATCCTACTTTTAATCTTGTTGTACAATGTACTCAGGGATTTGGCAGCATATAAGGCCCTGCAGAGCTGCAGCAAACAAGTGACAAGAGTATGGCCTGGTTTGATGAGATTTCCTTTTGGAAAGTAAGAGGTGGGGACAGTCTTGGTTCAATGAAGCTTTGATGAAGAGGAGAATTAAAAAAAAATGAAACAGAAACCTTACCTGGATTTGCTTACTCATTATTTCTTTGCAAAAGACACAAATATCTTTCATATAAGTTATCTGGGGCCCTGGGGCCTAAAGGCTCATTTGGGAAACCAAATGGTCAGGGGTCTAAACTTACCTGCCCCTTCTGAGGGAGAAAAGGTGCTGTCTATAATGGAACGTGATAGCTTTGGAAACTCTCTGGGTCAGTCCTAGTCTGTCCTTCGGTGTCACTCTGAGTCAGAATCAAATTGAAGGCAACAGGTTGGGTTTTTGTTTTATCAACGCTTTTGCTTTAAAACAAACAATGCTTTATGGAGCCCAGGAATGGGGTGCTTACTCAATTCATTATATGCCCAGTGCACTGTGTCCTCAGAACTTACACTGATGAGAGGAAGTCTCTGGAAGATCAATTGCCACTAGTCACAGTTGGCTATTGATTCACAGAAATTGGCGAGTGTGACTGAAGAACTCAAATTCTTATTTAAGAGTATCAGAATATGCCACAGTTAAATTTAAATTGCCACATGGGGCTAATCAGAGTACTTGTACTGGGCAGCCAAGCCCCCTGCTTCTTTGCTTTAAACGTAGGGTGCAAACGACAGCCTATTGCCATCATGCTGATTCCACTCTGAACAAGCCTTTGAAGAACTCTGACGAAATACTCCAAGGATTTCCAAGGCTGTCAAACAGTAGGAGAAGACAGCCTCCTCTTTCTCCTTAGAAACACCTAGTGCAGTTACTGATGCTTAGCTGTGTGTCTCAGAGAAGCAATGTAGACACATTTAAGTATAAACCCAACCCACACCACCCTCATGGTGGTGACTTCCCACAGCCAGCACCTGCAGTTCCTTGTCTGAGGACTTCCTGTGCTCTCCAAAGTCTATGTTAGCGCACCTTCAGGGTCTAGAATTGAAGAATGGTCTTCCTCCTTCCTCCCCCCTCCCTCTGTAGGAGTTTCCAAGGAAAGAGTGACTGGAGTTGGGCTACAGACTCGCCATCCATCTAGGGATGGCTTCTGACGTGTGTGGCTCCACTAGCCTCAGGGTCACTCTAGGGCAGCAGTTCTCAACCTTTGGGTCACAACTCCTCTGAGGGACAAATAACCCTTTCACGGGGGTTTCCCAATTCATAACAGTAGCAAAATTACAGTTGTGAAGTAGTGACAGAAATAATTTTATGGTTGGGGTCACCACATGAGGAACTGTATTAAAGGGTCGTGGCATTAGGAAGGTTGAGAACCACTGCTCTAGTACCATGGAGCTACAGGTGGGTAAGTTCCTTGAAAACTACAGGTGTGTGCTGCCTTCTCTTACCCATTTCACTTCCCCATTCCACTACCAGTGTCCACTGCTCCCCTTGAGTAAACTATTTGAACTGGAATCCTTGTCTCTGGTTCTGTTTTGAAGTGACCCAAATGGAGACAAAGAAAATGCTTTCTCAAACATTATCCTTTCCCCATGGCCTCCACCCTGACCCAACTTCATTGAGGGGAGAGAAGAACACCTGAAAACGACCCCATATGTTATTCTCCTAAAAACTACCCTGCAAAAGAGCAGGGAAGTAGTCTTCTAGGCCATACCTTGATCTGCTCCATAATCTTTAGCATGTGGCTCACGGCTTTCCCATGCAGGCCATCTCAGACATTGACATAATGATTCAATACCCATAATACGAATCCACTGCCTCCTTGGCTTATTTCTGTGAAGGCTTCTGTTGCGGAAACATTTACTCCATTTTGGCTCACGGCTCACTGCTCACTGTCAATGGAGTATTGACTTCATTCACAAGGGTCCCTGTTTTGATAACTACAGTTTAGAGCTAACTCTTTTTGATCACAATCTCTCTTGTTCAACTTCACTCCTCTTCTCACATTCACCAAGCACACCTTGCTTATAGTGCCTCCTCCCCTCTGGCATCACAACCACTTGAGTATCAATGTGGATCCGACGATTTTGACTATACAGATGGCCAGAATGTTCCTCTTAGCTACCTTCACCTTTTCCAGTGACTTTGCAACTCTCTCTGTGTTTTCAGAAAGGACTAGAGAAAAATTCAGAGACACTCATATGTGTATAAGAAAGAGCTTTATATAAAAGAGTAATTGTATATTTAAAAACACCCCAGTCCAGTCCAGATCAAGTCCATAAGTCCAATATCAGTCCATATATCTGATACCGGTCTGTAAATTCATCTTCAGACTCACATAACACATTCAATGGCACAGAATTCAGGGAGATCCCGGCCAATGGTTGGAAATTCTTGGGGCTCCAGTGGTGGTGGAAGCATCTTAGAGCTGGCATGGGCCTCCGTGTGGCTCCTCCAGCTCCAAGACTCTGGCTGCCATTGACATAGCTCCAACAGGCTTTTCAACAGGAAAGTCTCACAGTGAAACAAGCAGAGTGTCTATATCTGACCTCGAGTGAGCTCTTTATCTCCATGGCGCCTCCAAATGAGGATAGGATGTCTCCATCTCTTCACAAAATGACACCAGATGATGTAACTGCCTGTGGCAGTCATGTACTCCTGTGTTAATTTCATGATTGGATGTAGGGTGGAGTCTAGCCTGTCAACCTGGAGATAGCTCATGAGATCTTTGTGTGAGCATGGCCTTCTCTGAGAATTCTGGGAAGTCTCTCAGTATTCCCCTGGTGGAGATGAGGGACCATCTCCCCAGTTGTTGGGAGATGCTTGACTGATAAGACAAGATGGCAGCATCTGAGAAAATGGAGGAGCCAAAGCCACAGGCCCTTACCCTGATGGAACCAGACCTCTGGGGCCAGAAAAGCCACAGAAAGAGCCCTGCCAATGCTGAGCTGCTTCTACCGCCAATGGATACTGCTGATGGACCCCAAGCCCTGGAAACAAGGAGCGATGAGGGGAACACTGCCAGAGCCAGGATGCTTCTACTGCCACTAGACACACAAGATTCTGCACCCACTGGCCTGTGATTGTTCTGGTGTCATTGCACATGCTTCTTAAGTTGGAAGGAGACTTTATAGACTGGTTTCAGACATACGGGCTAATATCAGTCTTATGACCTTGGACTGGAGTGGGTTGGGGTGTTTTCTCAATGTTCTATTCCTCTTGTATATAAACCTTTCCCTTATATCCATATGCATGCTTATGGATTTGTTTCTCTAGTCTACCAGTACTTAAACACTACCACACTGTCCATCAAGATGTGGAATCGATTTCTCCACTCTGACTCTGGACAAATTGCTTTGGATAATGGAAGGTAGCAAATGTGACATTTCTAAGTCTAGGCCCCCAGAGGCTGTGTAGCATTACCATTCGTCATTATGTTATCTTGTCATATTTATGAGAAGGCCAGGTTAGCCTGGTAGAGATGCAAGTCCATCTGAAGAGTGCCCATTTGTCCACAACATGTAACTTCGAAACCACTTACAGCCAGTTGTATTTCAACTGTACGGTAGCACAGACAAGTTCAACAGAGTTGCGTGAATGAGTTGTGACCAGAAAAATCACTTGATAACCTAAAGACTTGTGAACAATAATAAAGATAATGTACATACATAACAAAGAATTTTGTTTTTTTTTCCTTTGTATATCAATAGATAACTGAAAGTCTCTAATAGCTGACAATCTTCAGTTATTCTGATTCCATACTGTGAAAGCAATCTTGAACTTAGGACCCTTTAAGTTCTACTCTGTCTGTACCTGTTGAGCTTCCCGGCACTAACTACTAAAGAAACAATTAATGAGTGACAAGATTATGTCAACTTATTCACGTCACTAACTGTGGGAGTCACATAATCTGGTGTGAATTTGAGGATTAAGAGTGTAGGGGTGGAGTCTAACCTGTTATTCTGGAGATAACCAATGAGACCTCTGTGGGCATGGTCCTTTTCTCTGAGACTTCTGGGAAATGTGGTAATTTCCCCTTTGCAGGTGGGAGACTCATGACTCACTCCCTGAGAGACATTGCAGCTGACCAGATACATGGCAGTATGCTGATAGACCCTGAGCCCTGGAAACTGGAGAAGCCATGGGGAGACTCTGCCAGCCTTGAGATGCTTCTATCACTACTGGATACACAAGACTCTGCACCCACTGACTTGTGATACTACTGGTATCATTGCATGTGCTTTGTGATCTAAAGAGGACTTATAGATTGCTTTCAGACATGTGGGCTAATATTGGACTTATGACCTTGAACTGGACTGGGATGTTTTCTCAATATTTAATTACTCTTGTATATAAACCTCTTTCTTATACACATATGGGTATTTATGGATTTGTTTCTCTAATCTACCCTAACACACCAACCCTTCCTTACCTGGGCCTTCAGTGCTGCCTGGCATAGTTTCTCCTCATTTCTTATGGGGTATTCCATTCTAGCCAGGAACCATTCCAATTCTTTTCTATATTCTTATTCTTCAGTCCCACCTCCATTTTTGAGGAAGAGGGCATTTTACCTACTTTTTGGATCAGATGGAAGACATCTGGGGCACATTGCAAAAGCAGCCCTAATACTTCCCCTTTTCATGTGAAGTTAGAGCCTCCTTCTCTAATCCTGAAGCAGGGTGAACACTGCGACCTCTTTTGATGAGTGAGATATTAGCCCAGGCCTGTAAAGTGCTATTCTTAAAACTCTGCAAAACCAAATGTTCGAGCCTGCCTCGCCTTCTGGAACATCTGAAACACTCAGGCAACCGATGCGCATGAGTGTGAGGCCATCAGATCATCTAGTTTCTAATCAACTTCTTCACAGATGTATTAGCAAGACATGGAGATATCAGCTAAGCCAGCTTGGTCCAATGATTAAAAAAAAAAGCATATTTCAATAACTGGTGGATGATTTAGGCTCCTACAATTAGAGGTGATTTGTTATGCTGAATGATATAAGGTAACAATTACACCATCTGCCAGAGTTCAACCTTGGTCAGAGTTCTTCCTTCTTTTCCACCTTCAAACTTTTGTTCACTTCTCATCCTTCCTGGATCAGATACAACACATTTCTTCCTCAGACCATGGATTTCTTCATTTCTCTGGAGTCAGACCAGCCCTTCCCAGGAGCCATGCTTCATCTGTGCCCTGTCCTTACACTTTCCTTCATCGGGACCTACCAATGACACACAACTGTCCCCAGAGGATTTGTTCTACATCTTAAGTCATCAGTATTTTTAATTGGGTTTCTAGCAGCATCTTCAAATTGTTCCTGATTCAACAGTGATTTTTGTGGTCTTACTTCTCTGGATGTATTGACAATAACTTCTTGAAGTGTTTTCTTTACAATGAATATGTCTTAGGCACCAGCCCCATTCTCTCATTGTGCCTTTCCAAGCTTTTCTTAGTTCCTCTCTCTCCTTACACCTGCCCCTGGTCTTTCATCTGGACCTCTCATAGATCTGCATGGCTTATTTAAACAAAGTTCTCACACATCTCCCTCCAGGGACATTCCCTTGCCTCAGCCCATCAATTTGTTTGCCTATTGTTGCATGCTTCTGCCGTGATCTAACATCAAATGCTAGATCAAATGACTCAACAATGTCCAGGACCAGAATCCTTTACACAAGCTGCCTTTCTCTTGACCTTGACACTTCTCTTAATCACACTAATTATCTCTGTGACCTATCTTGCAAGTTTCTGAGCTAACAATGTACTTCCTTCTTCTTAAAGTCCTTATTTAAGTTACCAAATTACCATTTTTCTCTGAAAATAAGACAGGATCTTATATTTATTTTTCCTCAAGAAGACACCCTAGGGCTTATTTTGAGGGAATGTGTCATTTTTTTAAGTACAGTACAACAATCTACATTTATTCAAATATAGTTGTCTTCTTCTGGAACATCATCATAACTCTCCCAACCCCAAATTCCATCCTGAATTTCTTGCAACTCTATTTCCTTTAGAATCACTGTCCCCAATCTCTCATGTTGAGCAATAGAGCTCTCATTAAATGAACAGTTCCTATTCATGTAATCTGCTAGGAGTGCAGTGGTAGCAACAGTCAGTGATTTTATCCCATGAATTCTTCATCCAAATCACCACACTTTGAAGGCTAGGCTTCGCAAAGTTTCCATGCTGATTTCTTGTCATTCTATTTTCAATGTAGTCATTAATTTTCATGCACAAATGGTCTTTGAATAGCATGTTTATTGCAATATCAAGAGTCTGGAGGTAGGTCACAATGAGACAGATGAAAAGAGCTGTCTGTCTTCATCACCAATCTGTGACAAGGGCATGGGTTGTGCAGGTATGCTGCGTAGCCACACTCATCACTATGTCTTATTTTGGGGGTGGGGCTTATATTGCACAAATGCCTAGAAATTCTGCTAGGGCTTATTTTTTTGGGTAGGTCTTATTTTTGGGGAAACACAGTATGTCTGTTTTTATCTTCCCTTTGGCAGCCCGCAGTTGAGTCCAGTCCTGTCTCCTCAGCATTACAGGTTATTAAATTATCGGCCATTTGCTTCTTGATAACAATCACTTGCCAGCATGTACTAGCTCTAGTTGTTTAGACTGTGAGGAGTGCTCTAAGCAAGGAATGAAACTGAAATCCTTAACTGATCTTCGTACCTCTCCCTTTCAGAGAGGTCTCCTGACAATATCATATGGATCTTCTTGAAATACTTCTGAGACTGAAACTTACCACTGCCTGTTACCACTGCCTGTTCAGGTTGGTCCTGGACCATTTCCAAACCAGGGAAGACGAACAATTTGCCACTGCATAGGGCCCTGTTCTCTCTGGTTGTTTACTCTTGGCTCCCCGACCCCCACCCGCCACCCCCCACGCCTACTGGCTTCTACACTTCTTCCCATCAGACTTGTGTTTCACGGTCCAGCTCCATTGCGGTCGCATCTGTGGCTCTGGCTGGGTATTTCCCCTTTCTGCGTGCTCAGCCCTTCTAGGCATTGCTTGATCAGATGGCAGACCCCCTTGTGCTATTTTCTTTTCTTTTTTGGGGGGGGGGGGGCATCATTGCCCTCTGGTGGTGGGAGTAGGAGGCCCAGCCTTGCTGCTGGATTTGAACCTCCAACCCAGTGGGCCGCAGTCCTGCGCACAACCACTACGCCACCGGGTCTCAGCCCCCTTGTGCTATTTTTTATGGCAGTCATGTGCTTATGTTAATTTTATGATTGAAATGTAGGGGTGGAGTCTAGCCTGTTAATCTGGAGATAGCCATTGAGTAGCCAATGAGGCCTCTATGTGGGCATGGCTTTCTCCTGAGACTTCTGGGAAATCTCGCGATATTTCCCTCGTGAAGATGAGACGCCATCTTCCCCAGTTGCTGGGAGTTAGACTCAGAGATGATGAATCACGGAGAAGACAAGATGGCAGTGTCTGAGGAGCTGGAGAAGAAGTCACATGGCTTTGTCCTGAAGGAGCCAGACCTTTGAAGCAGGAGAGGCCACATGGAGACCCCTGCCAGCGATGAGTTGCTTCTGCCATCACTGGATGCTATCGATTAACCCTGAGTCCTGGAAGTGAGGAGCCATGGGGAGACCCCTGCCAGTGCCAAGATTCTGCACCCATTGACCTATGACTTCATGAGACGGAAGGAGACAGTATAGACTGGTATCAGGCATATGGGCTAATTTCGGACTTGTGACTTTGAGCTGGACTGGGTTGGGATGCTTTATCAGTGTTCCATTACTTTTGTATATAAACCCTTTCCTTATGTCCATATGCGTGTCCATGAAATTTGTTCCTCTAGTCTATCCAGAGTGACACATTTACATGGCCATTTAAACTTCCTGACACAGTACAAAGTCTTTCTCATTGAACTCACTGCCATGATTTAGAACAGGGCCCCGATGTTCGGAAGAAAAGGTGAGAATGGAATAGCATGCAGATGCCCTTCCTCAGGCTGTCTTTTCGAGAAGTTTAGAATATCAGGGGTAGGTGTTAGCATCCTTGGAGTGGACGCGGCAGTGAGGCAGCTCTAACACAGCATGTTCTCTTCTAGAACGAGGATTATTTTTATACTCTGTAGGCTTGGTCCAGTGCAGTGCTTATCAGGCCCTTTAATTCTCTATCATTATTAATGTCTCCTTGCACTCATGTGTGGTACAAGAACTTTCACTGAACAAAAACCTCTCTCGTTTTCCACCGCCTGTTTCTAAGGGTGGCTAATGTAATGACCAGTGTGAGTACGGAACGCCAAAGTCTGTATCATTACCTTGCTCCATTTCTTTTTCAGGGACGATCAGACAAACAGCTGCTAGCCAAGCACAAATTAGGCTACTTTTATGGAGTCTCATTTTCTAATTTGTTTCACAAAGCTCAACGAACATTTTGTTTCCTAAGTTACCATGTGGCTTTGACCTGTTCCTCAACTCAAACTTCAGCACTGCATATATGAAGTAGATGAATAATTTAGACCAGGTAACCGAATTCACACACAAAAAAATGGAAAATAATATGTGGTATAAAAATCACATAAGGAAAAATATTAACTCTTATTAAAGGAAGAAGAGTTGTCTAACTGATTCATATTCAATAAAAATATTTGACTGCCAGAGCCCTGGTGGTATAGTGAGGTGTGTTGACATGCTAACTGCCAGGTTAACCACTTGCTGCTCTTTGGGGGAAAGATGAGGCCTTCAAGTCCTATAGAGGGTTACAGTCTTAGAAACTCACAAGACCAGTTCTACTGTGCCCTAACATCATTGAGTCAGGATCCATTCGATGGCACAGGGCTTTGTTTTGGGTTCGGAGGCATGGATACCGTGCAACTTAGCTCCTGTACTCTGCCTGAATATTAGCACCTGCGACACTCAAGCTTTTTGGTGACACATCTTGCAATCTTTGGTTTCATTCACAGGTGGTCATTTGTCATTGCCTTTCAAATGCCCAGCTGACCATTTTCTAGAAAAATAATGATATGCATGCTAAATAGTTGCCTGTGGGGTAAATCTGCAACAAATAAACATAGAAATAGCCCAACTATGGTGACCCTCGCCCATTGCCTGTCCAGATAAGTGCTTATGGCAGCATCCAGGAGAGAGTGAGGGTGCAAGCGAAAAAAGAAAAAACTCACAAAGGACACAAACTATAAATATCTTCTAAAATAATGGATAGCTATAACAGATGATATACAATGTTAACTTGCAATTAAAAACTCAGACAAATGAAACCATTTTTCAAATCCACAATAAAACATGCTACTTTTTAAATTTTATGGAGCATTGAAAATAGGTGCCACCAACAATTCTAAATATTTTGATTGAGAAGACTCCAGAAAGAGTCCAACATTTCGATAAACAGCTCCAGGAACTCTGACTTACCTTTCTTGGCTTCCATGCCAGGCCCCAGAGCCGCCGTGGTGGTTGGTCTAAGCTCAGAGCTGCTCTGAGGGGTCACGTTTGCTTTGGCAGTGTTGGCTTTTCCTTTCTTGTCATTCTTGGAAGTGTCACTGGGCACATCTGCGATGTCACTCTGGAAGAGAAAGCATGAACATCACCCCACATCTTACACATTCTGTACTATGCTGAATCAAGGTACTTTCTACCATCCAATTCATCTTCTTCCTTTTCTTAGACTTCTACATTAATGGGTCCTCTGCCTGACACATGAAAAGATGGTCCGGCGTCCTTAGCTTTGAGGTGCAGGAACAAGCCAAGAGAAGACGACTCAAGTACTGTGCAAGCAGGACAGACGTTCATATTTCCTAGCTATTGGGAACATCACTGTTCCTACTTAAAGCTGAAGACTCTGGTAAAGGGAACATTTTAAAACACGGAAAAGCACACCGAAATTCAAGAAGGCTAGAATGCAAGACTGGTGAAATAACAAACACACAGAGAAAATATCCGTGTTATTTTCATTAGTCCCCTGAATTGGATTAGATGGCATTTCAGTGTATCATAAGAGCATCTTATGTCTTAAAGTTTCTTGACAGTATCAAAGTGTCCCATTTTCCTTCCAATGTGGAAAAGGGCCCAACGGGGCCTCAACCCAGAGGTGATGATGTAGATCTTTCAGACTGTGGTCAGAGTTGGCTAACTCTTCTGTAGTGGGGACCATTGAACTACTGGTTGAATTGATGAGTTTAGTAAAAACAAAAACAAAACCTTTGAAAGTCTATGACATCATTTTTTTAACTGTGATATTCTTTTATAATTATCATTTTACAACCAACCTTCCCAGCTTAGAAATCCTTAATGGAAATACCACTACTTACGGTTTCAATGCCCATAGCTCTCATTTGGTCTGCTCTCTTCTCCGTAATGGAAAGAAATTTCTTTGGATCTGACAATGCATCCACAATATCTGAAAGACAAATGACTGAGCTTCTAATTCTCTGTTTTTACTGAGAGCATATAAAAACAAACAAAACACTTTAGTTATGCATGATTCTTATAAAGATTTCTACTAAGCACCTCCCAGGGTATTTTTTGGGCAAAGGTACGGCAGTTATATAATCTGGGGACAATTTGGGACTTGAGAGGATTAAGAGTGAAGGGGTGGAGTCTAGTCTGTCATTAAGATTGTGGACACTGAGGGCCTCTTCTGAGTGGGCATGATGTTCTCCTGAGAATTCTGAAAATTGCTGGGTTACTTCTTGGAGGCAGGAGAGACTCCCTGCTCACTCCCTTGAAAACTATCTCTCAGCATTCACTCCCAAAGAGAGGCTCGTACGGATAAGTCACATGGACCTACCCTGATGCAGCCAGAACTCTGAACCTGGAGAGTCCATGTGGAAACTGCTGCCAGTCCTGAGATGCTTACAATGCCACTGGATCGACAAGACTTCCCACCCACTGGCCTATGATCATCTGCATTTGGCATCGTTGCATGTATTTTGTGAGTCTGAAGAAGACTTTATATATTGCTGTTGGGCATACGGACTAATATTGGATTTAAGGACTTGATCCGGACAGGACTAGGATGTTTTCTCAATATGCAATTGTTCTTGTATATAAAGCTTTTTGCTATACACACATGAGTGTTCATGTGTTTGTTTCTCTAGTCTACCCAGACTAACATAATAAGGAGGCATAGGTAATAGCAGAAAAGAATATGTAAGTAAAGGCGAGTATCAATAACCAGGGAATTCTTTATCTTTGTCTCTAGTTTTTGTTCAAATAAAGACAGTGCGACAAACAGAATGAATTGTCAGGGGTGCTCTGCCCTGTAGAAACTTGTATGGCTTTTAGCAATTGATCAATATTCAGTTTTTCCATCTGAAAATTACTGCTAAAATCACCCACCCCACTCACTTGCCCTTTTCTAGTCTGTCTAACGTGCTCCTACATGGGAGCGCACTGCGCTAGGCATCCCACTGGCACCTGTCAATGATGACCCACAAGACTGGTTTGCTAGGAAACACACAATTCCCTTAAACTGTGTATAACCTGTGGGGGGCTGAGAGTATTTGGCATTTGTGAGAGGTAACAGTAAGTTTTTTTAGTATGGATAGTCAATAACATTGTGATCATTTCAACCCAATTTTCAAGCCAATTTAGTCAATTATGAAAGAATAAAAAAATTCATAATCATTCCATTCTCCAAACTATCTACATCTATATCTTTCTATATAATATTTCCTCATGAACAAATAGTCATATGGCACACTTAAAATGATATAATGTATATTTCCATGTATTATTAGCTGATATAATATTAGAATCATTCTGAAAACTGTTTTTTAGCAATTGGGTAATGTTCCATTGAATTTATGTACCAAGTTATATCCTACTAGTAGATGGGTTCTCAATTTCTATAGTAGTGATTTGCAAGGAGCATCTTAGTGCAAATGCTAACTCAATAAAACAAATTAGATGAATTTCTCCATCCTCTTAAGATAACAAAAAATTATAATTCAGTTACATAATATAGCCAAGCTCTTAGTAAGCTTCTAAATAGAAGAATTATTAATAGGAGAAAAAAGTACTAAGAAGATGAACCAGAATAAAAGAAAAAAAAAGGTGAACATTACAAATGTTCACTGTAATACCCAATAATAGCTAAAAGGTACAAATAACCCAATGTTCACCAACAGATGAATGGACAAATTGCAGTTTATATATATACTGGGATATTATCAAATCATCAAGAGAAATGACATCCTGTAAACTTTGAAAACATCATGGTGACAATTTTTAATGTATATGTCATATGATTCCACATATAAGAAATATCTTGAATAGGCAGATGCATAGAGATACCAGTATTTCTCTGAGGCTAGGAGGGTTATCAGGTAAAGGATAGTGAGGTATAGTAAAATTTCTTAGCATGGTCCTTCTATTTAGGTTTCTCTTAATTCTACCAAATGATTGTGTAGGACTGTGCAAACAGGATGTGCATGACACTCAAAGAGGGACTGGTCAGTTTTTGTGACTAAGCCCCAGCTGTAAGAAGAAGCTATATTTGGAAGCAATGGTAGAGAAGAAAGAAATGCTGAGGACCTTGGAAGAGCACATTCAAGAACTCTGTTTGAAGCAGTAAAGACCTCGGAACCAGCTGCTTCAGAGACCTTGGCATGGAGACTCAGAGCGCCAGCACAGAGACTATGGGGTACCATCTCTTCATCTGGCCTGAGACGATGGAACTTTGGGATCAAGTGCCAGGCAGGCTGCCTTCTGGCTCCCAGAGTCAAAGACCAAGAGACCACAGGACTGAAGACAAGAGAGAGACTTGATGCTATACAAGCGGCTAAGAGGCTAAGACCTGGAGAGCGACACTGGGCTGCTGGCTGAGAGGACCAATGACGGATTCTTCCTGTTTGAGGATTCTGACTTGTATCAACCCATGAACTTCTCTAACAAACTCCCTTAACTGTGACTGTTATCTGTTGATTCTGTGTGGCTATTGCAATAAATTATCGAATCCAGCCTAGATGTTGAGTGGTGTGAGAAAAATGACTGGTGTCAACACGGGGAAGAGAGAATGGTCCCAGAGGCCTGCCTGACTCCAGCCTCAGGGCAAAAGGGAAGCCCGAAAGGCCTTTGGCCAAGCTGGTTATTGTAGGTACTGAACTGAGTTTAGGGGACTCAAACGTATTTGGAAAAGGGATAACAGTGATGGTTGTATGGCATGATGAATGCAATCACTGTCAATTGTATATTTAAGCATAGTCTACAGTGGCAAATGATTTTATATATATATTACAGGACAAATGCACCCATAAATTTGATGACCCAAAAAGGCAACTTCAATTCTTAAGTGCCTGTTCATTCAAAGCCACAGGGTTGAAGTCATCAGGCAGGTGTTACCTGGGTTCAGGAGACTCTACCAGCCCTAGACTTCCCAATGTCTTACTACAGCTCCCTCAGGCACAGACTTCATCTAGAATCCTCAAGGGATTCTTTCTGTTTACTGCAGCAATGTCTTGGGGTGAGCCTCTAAAGCTGATTCTACACCAATCTTTTAAAAATAATTTAATTGGGGGGTCTCACAGCTCTTTTAACATTCCACACATCAATTGTATCAAGTATATTTGTACATATTTGCCATTATCATTTCCTAAGCATTTACTTTCTATTTGAGTTCTTACTATCAGCTCCTCTTTTTCCATTCCCCCACCCCTCTCCCACCCTCATGACCTCTTGATAAATTACAAATGATTATTATTTTCATATCTTATACAAATTGCTGTCTCCCTTCACACCCATTTCTGTTTTTCATTCTCCAGTGTGTGTGTGTGTGTGTGTGTGTGTGTGTGTGTGTGAATCATTGTCATTGGTTTCTTCTTCCGCCCCTCTTCCCCACACTTTCCCCTATCCTCCTGGTATCGCTACTCCTATTTCTGTTCCTGAAGGGTTTTATCTGATCTGGATTCTGTGTACCATGAGCTCTTATATGTATACCAGGCTCTGGTCTAGCCTGAAATGAAAGGCAGGATTGGAGTCATGCTAGTGGAGGGTGAGCAAGCCTCAAAGAACCAGAGGAAATGCTTGTTTTATTGGTACTATACTGCACCCGGTTGACTCATCCCTTCGTTGTAACCTTTCTGTGAGGGGGTGTTCTTGAGACTTATTTGAAGGTTCTGGCAGGGGAGCACAGCTACTTGTATACCCTTGACCAAAGGACGGTCCTCCTTCTTTCGGGAAGGTTGTCCTCTTCAACCGAGCACACGGCTGCGGGAGGGACACACATGGAGCGGTGAGGGAGGAAGGGGACACCCGCCTAGCCTGCCAGATCAGCCGAATCAATCCTGGCGATCAATGGGGTGACAGATGTTGCAGTCAGATCGCCCTCACATCCTGTGAGGGGATACACTATTGTCTACAGGGGGGTTTTGGGTCTCTGCTCCGACACTTTTCATTCTCAACAGTAGGTTTTTGTTGTCTTGGGTCTACCGGTGCCTGTTACCTAATCCCTTCCACACCTCATGATTGCACAAGCTTGTGTGCTTCTTCCATTTGCGCTTGCTGCTTCTCTGCTAGATGGTGGCTTGTTTAAATTTAAGCCTTTGAGAGTCCAGATGCTATATCTTTTGATAGCAATACACCACCAGCTTTAGTCACCACATTTTCTTGTACACCCATTTTTTTCCTACAGATCATGCCGGGAGGGTGAGCATCAAAGATGCCAGGTTGTTAGAACAGAATGTTGTTGTGTTACAGAAGGACTTGAGCAGAAACCCAAAGACTGCTCACTTCCTCAATACATTGCTATATAAATGTATGTACATAGGCCAACACTTCTATTTTTATGAATTAATACATGTACATAAGTGCACACCTATGTCTATACTTCCAGCCAGAGCTTTGTTTCCTAGATAGTTCCTCTGCTTCCTTTTACCTTCCTCCTGCCCGACCAGCATGGTCACCCTTCTTATGCCCCTTATTCATATTCTCAGCTAGATGCTGTTACTGCAAAACTCCAAGATTTCTGTGTCCTCCTTGTTGTTGCTTTTAATTTCCTAGCTGTCCCCCTGTCTGTGGCTTTTGCTTGCCGCTCTTTTCCCTGCCCCCCCTCCCAAGTCCCTCCAGAATAACCGATCCCATTGCTTTCTCCTCAGGTTTGCCTCCCATGCCCATCTTTTTTTGTTTTTAAAGGCATCACTGTCCTGGTGGTGGGGGTAGGAGGCCCAGCCTTTGCTCCTGTGAGTGGGAATTGAACCTCCGTCCCCGTGGGCCGCAGTCCCGCACACAACCCCTACACCACCGGGGCTCAGCCCCCCATGCCTATCTTATATAGGTAGACAAACCAACAATAACAGAGACAAAACAAAAAGAGAACGAAAGATTGAATAAAAAGATTTTTAAAAAGACTCTAGCAAAAACCAAGAAAAAACAAAAACAATGCGAAAGAGCATACCTAATTCGAGGTCTGTGTGCTTTTCTCCCCACCAGGCCTAGGGGTTCTGGGAATTGCTCCTCCTAGCCCAAAGTGTATTTGGGGGGTTTGTGACTTTGCATTGCTCCCACTGCTGATCTGTTATGTTCCATTCTTATATACCAATCATTCTTACCAAGTTAGTTCCACATAGTATTGTATTATAATCAACCCCCTTTCCCTCACCAAAACAAAATCTCCTGCCACTAAGTGCAGTCTGACTCACAGCTCACTTCTAGACAGAGTGGAACTGCTCTGTCAGGTTTCTAGGACTGCACATCTCTCTTCTGTGGAGCCCCTGGTTAGTCTGAACTGACGACCTTTTGAGTTAGCAGCTGGCTGCTTTAATCACTGCACCACCAGCCATCCTTATATTATACAGACCAGCTAATTGGGGTTTGGGTGTTCGGTCATGCTCCACAGCGCTGTGTATAGATAGTCTAAATTACACAACAAAATAATCTGATATAGATTCATCCCGTAGATGAATATCATGACTTAAATCCTTTCTCCATTTTCAATATTAATAATTTAGAAATTTACTAGGGAGCTAGTTATGTTGCCAGATCATGACATTCTGTCCCATAATTTGGTTTTGTTCAAATGAAATCTCATGAGAAAAAGAAAATTATAAAAATACTCATTGTGGAGGCTGAGCCCCGGTGGTGCAGTGGTTGTGCATGGGACTGCGGTCCACTGGGCTGAAGGTTCAAATCCAGCGGTAAGGCTGGGACTCCTCCACCACCAGAGGGCAGTGATACCCAGCCAAAATAACAACAACAACAACAACAACAACAACAAAAATATTCATTGTGGGGCTGAGCCCTGGTGGCATAGTGGTTGAGTGCGGGACTGCAGCTCATGGACTTGGCGGTTCAAATTCAGTAGCAGCTCCCCAGGACCAAGGCTGGGTAGCTCCCACGACCACCAGAGGGCAGTGATGCCCCCCCCAAAAAAAAACAAAAACAAAAATATTCATTGTCTTGGATCAGTTTTAGGTTTACAGATTATAGATGGATGCTTCATTCCAAGCCATTTAAAGTGACAAATTAAATACTTATAAGATGGGGTATGTATGTGTCATGTGGTGGCGGGTGCTCAGTCTGCGAATGAATTTGAAGAGCAACACACAGAGCAATTGCAATACTGGGGCAGCTCTGTCAAAAATCCTCAGCAAAGGGCAAGGGGCTTCGCGTTACAGAGCAAGGCTTATTCTCACATCTTTCACACTATATTTGCTTCTTGTACTTCAGTGTCTCTGTTGGCCAGAAGCAAACACTTGTGAGCAACTTTTAAATATACTACACATCAGAAAAGGAAACTCGGGGGTGCATTTTTAACCCTGGGGGAGGGGGAAGGACAACAAACAAATGAACAACGTGTCTCTTCACTTCTGCAGACACCCAAGTACAAAAGTGGAATTGTAGAAGAAGAAAAAGTGACACGTTCTGCTCAAAGAACCAGGCAATGAGAAGCTCAAGAAACACAACACAGAATGACACTTGAAATGTCATGCTGAAGCTTCATTTATTTTGGAAGCATATCATCAACTCTCTATTTGTTCATTCAGTATCAATCAAAAGAAATGCAAATGATAAAGCTCAGCAGAAGCAGTCGTGGGTGGGAAAAAGCAACACTGACACCTGTTTAATTGTCATTAGCCCTGGCAATTGTCTTGTCATCTATAGCAGTAGTTCATGGGGACGATGTTGAGCTGGGGAATGCCATTGTAGATGGTGCCTACGACTACAAATAGAAGTGAAGATAACACGGTCATCCCAATCTCACTGGGTTCAAATAAGGAAAAATATGTCTTACCCTAGTAAATCTATTTTGTGTATAAGCATGAAAGTAAAACAGAAAGATGCTTTTTTCTTTTGGGGGTGAGTGGGTGGGGGTGTACACATGTCTATATTCTCTTTCTTTTTGGTGCCATAGCAAAAAGACATGGGACACGTGACTTGACGCATCTCAGTGCATTGTTACTCAGCTGTCTCTTAAATATGACTATTTTTTAATAACAACATGCAGTTTCTGATAATTAAGAATGACTTCAACTCTTTTCTTCAATCCAGGGACATTTTGCTTCTAGTCTGTGAAGAAAGAGGACTGTAGATGAAGCGCATGACGGCCATTTCTGCCCCATTATTTGTGTGTCCTGGAAATTACAATCTTATAGTAATGGGAAAAAGAACATGAAAATCCCCTGCTTCTGATGGCTGAAGCCAAGGAAAGAAATAGAGGAAAGAACTAGGAGGCAAAAGACATTTATAGAGGTCTAAATACAGGCATATACACATGTAAATGTAATTATGATAAGGAGAGAATAAATCTAGGTACATAAATTTATAGATGTAATACTAAGGTAGCAGATGGACCTTGGGCCTCCAGTCAAGTACTCCCTCAGTGCAAGAACACTTTGTTCTATTAAACTAGTATTCCATGATGTTCACCTGCCTGATACGATCACTGAAGACAAAAGGGTGCATAAGTAAATATGGTGAAAAAATTTGATGATGCCCAACTATCAAAAGATATGGCATCTGGAGTCTTTAAAGCTGGACGATACACAAACAGGCATCTATCTGAGAAGCATCCAAGCGCACAAGGAAGAAGCACGCCAGTCAGTCTGGCCATGAGGTGTCAAAAGAATCAGGTCACAGGCATCAAACAGGAAAAAAACCTATCACTATGTTCTCACATTCCTGAGATAATTGCTGAGGACATGTGGGGGGATGAGCAAGAGTGGGGAATAAAGCTGATGGTGCCCAGCTATCAAAAGATAGAGCATCTGGGGTTTTAAAGGCATGAAGGTAAACTAGCGACCATCTAGCTCAGGAGCAATAAAGCCCACTTAGAAGATGCACACCAGCTTGTGCGGCCATGAGGTGTTGAAGGAATCAGGTATCAGGCACCAAAAAACAAAAATCATATGATTGTGTGCCCAACCTTTCAATATGATCTCTGAAGCCAAATGGATACAGAGGCAAACATGGTGGAGAAAGCTGATGGTGCCTGGCTACCAAAAGATAAAGTGTCTGGGGCCTTAAAGGTTAGAAGGTAAACAATCATCCATCTAGTGTAGGGGCAGCAAAGCACATATGGAAGAACACCAACCTGTGTGATCATGAAGGGTCAAAGGGAGCAGGTATCAAGCATCAAGGAACAAGAATCACATAGCTAAAAGTGAAGGGGAGTGTAGGGTGGGGACCCAAGACCTATTTGTGGGCAATTGGATGTCCCCTTACAGAAAGGTCATAAAGAGGAGATAGACTAGTCAGGGTACAGTGAAGTAATGATGAAACATACAACTTTCCTCTGTCCTTAAAGACTTCCTCCCCTCAGCTATCATGATCCCAATTCTACCTTACAAATCCAGCAAGACTGGAAGAGGTACACTGGTACAGATGGAAACTGGAGATACAGGGAATCCTGGACAGATAAACCCGTCAGTACCAGTAGTGAGAGTGGAGATACCGGAAGGGTGGAGGGAAGGTGGGATAGAGAGGGGGAGCTGATTACAAGGTTCTACCCATAAGCTCCTAGATGAGGGATGGAGAGTAGAGGAGTGGACGCGGCCAGGGGCAATGTAAGATATGACAAAGTAATCATAATTTATAAATTATCGAGGGCTAGTGAGGGAGGGGTGAGCAGGGAGTGAGGGGAAAGGATGAAAAGGTGATGTAATGTGCTCAAATTGAAGTAAAGGAGCGGAACAGAAGATTTCAAAAGGCTTCTTGAAAAGACAAAGTATTATGATGAAATGCGCAAAGACCTGGAGTAAGGAAATAGAAAAGGAAAGGTATTCTTTGTAGTGTTTTGCCTAAGCAATTGGTCCTATAAGTTACCTTCTTACCAAGGTTTTGGCTGCCCAGTTTCTCTTTCGCTCCAGATGAGCAGAGGTGAACCGGTGTGTTGTGGGTGGCTGCTCACAAGCTTTGAAGACCCCAGGGGCTACTTATCACACCAGGGTGTGGACCATGAGCTTTTTAAATGATGCTGTGCCGACTGACCAGTATGTCCTATGAGGCTGTGGTTCTAACCCAGTGTTGCTCCACCTTCCTCAGGCCGCCACCCTCTCATACAGCTCCTCATGTGGTGGTAACCCCCCCACCTACCCGTAATATTATTCTTGTTGCTATTCCATAACTGTCATTTTGCTACTGTTATGAATTAGGCGGTCTCTGTGAAAGGTCACTCAACTCCAAAAGGAGCTGCAACCCACAGGTTGAGAAGCGCTGTTCTATACCTTAAAACCCAGTTTACCAATTCTGTGAGGTGTCTTATTATGGCTGAGAGGTATCTGTGACAATTTCACATTTGGGCTTTATCCTGGACATGATTTTATGTACAGCACACATAAACATACATGTAGGTATCGCTAGAGACACTCCTATGTTGCCTTTTAATTCCAATTTCCATAAACTTTTTGAAGTTCCTCCTATATCTTCCTATGCACAGATATGCAAAATATATATGCCCATGTCACCATTACAAAGTTTTTCCTTGTTACTGCTGTTTTGTGGACTTATACAGCTGTCTACTTGGGCCAGAACTTGCCCATGCTATGATCTAACACAATTTGGTCAACTCCATGATGGGGTCTTCTGTGAAGCTGCCAAACTGCTGTGGGAAGCACATGGCAGAGTTCCACTTCCTTGGGCACCGGAAAAAGGACGAGGATGGAGCAGGGCCAGACAATGTTGCATTTTAGTGTGCCCAGGGTTGTTTGGGGTCAGAGCTGACTTGACGGCCCCTAACAACACCACCATCAACCACCTCCTTGATCGGGTCACAGCCGTGATTCCGTTGAAGGTTTCGTGCAGGTGACGGCCTTCTTTTAGGGGATGCCGGCACTGTGTGGAAGCGAGCTCACATCTTCTGCTGGGTCTCAACGCAGCGTCTGGTTTGTTGCCCTGCCTACTTATCGCCTGCTGATCCTGTCAGCCATCAGCAGATTGCTGAACTTGACTCATTTGGCCAACCCCAGAGTCAGTCAGCCTCGTGGCCACCAGCCTAAGGTCTTCCTGCTTCCTGTTTCAGAGGCCCAAGCTGCTACATGGGCCAGGAGAGGCCTCCAGCTTACCATCTGAGGTCCATGGCCTTGAACCAGCCTAGACGTCTCCACTTCTGTGGGAGCCATTTCTTGATCTAAATCTCTTCCTGTCCGCATGCCCATCAAAGCATCGCTGGTTTTGTTACTCTAGAGGACCGAGCTGAACACAACAGGTATGAATTTGCCGCTGTCATTTTACTGTGCGCATCCTGTGTGGTGTTAATAGTTTCATGGCTCCTCTTCATGAGGGAAAAATTCTCTTCTCCAGTTTTTTTTTGAGGCGCCCTAGGGCTTTCTGTGCTGAGGTCATTGTGTCTGTGGACTTTCTTTTCCTTTCATTTGTTAATGTGGCTTTTGCTTTTCTGTTTTCACTGATTTTAATTTTTTTTCTTCTTTATTTTGATGAGTGGATTTATTTCCTTTATTTGTGGTTACCCTGAAGTTTACATCTATTGTCCTCAATTGAAAGCAGACTGTTCTGTCTTGAGATTGCCTGGGCTTCCTTTCCATGTGGAGGCTCTGTAATTACCATGTTCATTCGCCCTGATGACTCGAGGTTATCATTGATTACATTTTCATAGCTTTGCTTCCTTTAAATCAAATTTTTACCTTTATTTTACCTTTTAAAGCCTCTGCCTGACTCGTTTTTACCTCAGGTTGTTGTTGAGTTTCTACCCAAAAGACTCCCCTTTGTATTTCTTGTAGGATTGGTCTGAAGGCTAAAGATTCCCTGACTTTCTGTTTATCAGGGAATGTCCCAGTTCTGTCCTATTTTGGAAAGCCAGTCTGTCAGGCTGTCTGATTCTTAGCCAGCAGTTCCTTTCTTTTAGGGTGCTGTGCAGGCCATCCCATTGCATTCTTCTCTGCAGTGTCTACTGAGAAATGAGCTCTTAGTCTGACCAAGCAGACTTTGTAGGTGATACCTCGCTCTTCTGGAAAGTTAGATTCTGATATCTCTTGGTGAATTTCTTTGGGAGTTCACTGAGTTTCTTGGATGGACATTTTCTCAACTTCAAATGGCCATGCCGCACTATGCCAGTGGGAAGGGGATCGCTGATGTATGGGTAACTGTTTTCCCACTGCCCTAACTGCATTTCAAAATAAGACATTAAAAATAATATGGCTTTGTGGAGTAGATATACAATGGACTATTGCTCAGTAAGAAAGAGTGAGGAAGCACTGATATAGGCTATTGCTACTACCCTGAAAACATGCCAAGTGAGTAAGTCAATCATAAATCTTACTTATACTAAGTATCTAGGATAAATAACTGCATAGAGAGTATACTGATAGTATGGGGATAGTATAGGGATAAAGGAATGAGAAGATGGGGAATCGATGTCTAGGAAGTATTGCATTTTTGTTTAAAAGTGATATATACACATGCAACAAATATTGGTGATGGTGGCATAACATGATTAATGTAATTGGTTTCAATAAATTGTAAAATACTGGTTTGGCAAATGCTGCTATACAGGGGGGCTTCCACAAGTTCATGAAAAATTCCACAACTTTTTAATTCCACTTCCGTAGACTTTTAAAAAGTCACCTTAAATATATTTTTACAACAAAGTAATGAAAAACATAGCTTCAAGATGAACAGAACTGCATTATTCCTATTATAAAAAAAAGATAGTCTAGTCCTGCCATTTAATACTAAGAAAACCTTGATCATCCTTAATCTTTTCAAGATGACAGGAGTAGGTAGCACTTGTCAGAAGCAAAATTTATGATTATTACTTTTTATGCATGGAAGAAATATTTGATAAAGTAATTTAGGATTTTATCTTATACTACATTCAGTTATTGAGCTTACCTCCAAATCCATCAGGCACATAAGTTTTAAGCACAATGTTGCAGAAAATGGTTGGCAGTGAGAGTGGTTTGTTTCCCTCGTTTCTCAGGGAAATGTGTCGATAGCCTGCCTGGAGGCCATCCAGGGGAAGGAGCCTCTGGCCAATCAGCTTGTTGTTGTCATCGTACACCGCTATCCTCAACACAGCCAGGTCTGGCAGGATCACCTGAAAGCAAAGAACAGGGCGTTTTGTTGACGAAAAACCAAGCCCAACCAAAGTCAACTGCGAAAGTACGCACGCCGAAACATTTGCCAGTGCAGTAACTTACAATTTACAATGCCAAGACGCCGATCACATTTCTCAAGTCGTGCCATCACTATTAGTTTCTCCTAATGTGGCTTTCACATGAACTCGGTGTCCCCCAAATAAAAACGCCCTCTTCCTTACCTACTGCTCTCTGTACCTGATAGCAATTAATAATGTTTCAGTTCTGTATATATGCTTATTTCATAGGAAAAGTTCATGGAAACATGGCGCTTTCTTTCAGCTCCATGTTTTCATGAACTTTTGAAGCCCCTTTATATAATGGGATCATATGGTATTTATCCTCTCAGGACTCATTTAGCTTGCCCAACACGATACTGTTCAGGTTCATCCACATTGTGGCATCCATCAACACTTCATCCTCTTTATAGCTGTATAACATTCCATTGTGTGCAGGTATGGTATTTTGCTTATTCACTCATCTCTTGATGCATGTTTCCGCCCTTGGCCTATGGTAAATAGAGATGCAGGAAAACACTGGTGGGGCCTCATTTTGCACTGCTGCTTTCAAGTCTTTCGGTGAAATTTCACTTTAGGGTGAAACTTCCGGATCACAGAGTAGTTCTATGTTCAACATTTTGAGGAATTGTCAAAGCGCTGTCCATTGTGAGTGGCAATGACACCTCTCACTCCTGCTAGCTAAGAAGAAGGTTCCATGGTTCCGCAACCTTTCCAGCACTTGTTTCTCTCTCTCTCTCTCTAATTGCCATCCTAATGGGGTGAGATGATAGATCCTTGTGATTTTGAGTCACACCTTCCTAAGAGTGACTGATATTGAACTTCTTTTTGTGTGCTTCCTGGTTACTTGAATATCCTCTTTGGGAAACTGTTGAGGTCCTGTGCCCATGGTTTTGGTTGGTTATATTGTCTGTTTTACTGTTATTAAGTGCACACACACATATATCCTTATAGAATATATATGTTACTAGGGTTTTCCTCATAGCATATATATAATAGCACATGTTATTGTATTATACTATACAGCATACATTAGTATAGTATAATATATATTATAAACAATAATGTATATGCCATTAGGCCCTTATCTAGCATAAGGATCCCAAAACTTCTACTCAAATCCGTGGTTATCTTTTCACTTAGTTGATAAACTCCTCTGGCGTACACTGGCTTTTGAAGCACATTTCCCCTCAAGTCACACTCGAGGCATCTGAACCCTCTCTGCCTTCCTGCTGCTGCGGGTGCTAAGGAGTCCATCTGACGCAGAGCCACCCAGGGGACTGAGTAGAACGGCCCATGCGATCTTCTTGGCTACAATCTTTATAGAAGCCCATGGCGAGGCCATTCTCTCAAGGATGCTGGGTGGTTTTGATCCACCAGCCTTTGGATTAGCAGGCAAGTGCCAAATGTTAACTCTTATGAGAAACCCATACTTCTCTTAAATAGACTTTTATAAGGAATATAAATCCCCAATCAATTTTCATGCTTACAATGTGCTGTACATGCTACAACATCCAAGTCCAATTAAGAGGCAATGGGACAGGGTCCCCTCCAAAACTTTAGCTATAATGAATGAGAAAGTTACTAGAGTAATCCTTCTCATTTCTCCCCATCCTGACCCAGGTAAAGAAACAGACAGCCTGTAAAAGTCTGAATGTTATAGCTGGTCAGGGAGTGAGCGAGGTCTGGGAATCAGGTCCCCCACTAATCCTGGGATTGTTTCTTCCTGGACGCCCTGTGTTCGTGATCAAGTTCTAGCTTCAGAGACAAAAGAGAATCTAGATACAAATTTGGACTCTCTTTGTTTCTTCCATTCCTCAGTTTTGAGCATATTTTGAGAGAAAAATACATCAAGATGAGGCAACAAGAAATAATAACACACTGTACTCCTAAGACATCTACTCCTTCCATCCAAAAATGAAAGACAAAAAGTCTAAGGTCAAATGGCAGCATACATAAAGTCGGACCATGATGAGAGTAAATGCCCTATAGTTAGCAATGCCTTTTTCCTTGCCACGAGCATGCTCTGTCCAGTTGGTTGATTTGAGCACCTATCTAATGCTCGAACTGTAGATGTGCTGTCTACTTATACCTGGAAATTCTAATTTTATTTCACCTTCACACACGAAGAGGAGAAATCAAGTTAAAAGTTGGCCAAATTTGCCAAATCCATTTTTTATCATGCAGTGGAGGGCTTTGCTACTCTCATAAGAGTTGTGTAGAGATCGATTGTGATATGAACACAGACACAGTTAAAGCCCCTGATGGCAATGCCAGGCACAAGTGGATGATCGGGATTGGCACCGTGTTTCTGGGTCAGCGTTAGCATAGAAAATGAGTTTAATTATTCAGCTCTTCTTTATCTATTAAAACAAAGAACACCTGCTTTCCACATTTCCACGTGGGATAGGTTGTTCACTCTACTGAAGAATACCAGTCATCCCAGAGAAAGTTTAATTCAACTATCATGAGTTATAAAACTTAGGGAATAAAAATGTATAAATCAGGGTTATACATGCAGTTTATACCATCCCCTGATAGTATACAGAAGACTATCTGAAAATGATATCAACATCATTGGTAACCTTAAATTTAAAAAGTGCCATTGTCACCAAATCTGTATTGTTCTTCCAGAATCTGGTTTCTGGAAGCCAGCTAATCTATTTGGAAGTAGATAACACCTATTTTTTTAAAACTAGGATCAGACTATGACATATAAATGGGCAGAACTACCTGGAATACCTGTGCCTAAGTAGGAAGTAAATCATCCTTTCTGTCAGGACAACTTAACAAGAAATAGAGGACAAACAAATGTTCTCAGAGATAGCACTGCCAGTAGCTGGGCTTTCAGATGAAACCTCACTTGAAAAAGAGAAACGGAGAGCTAAATATTACAGAAGATAGTTTTTGATTGTTCTTTGGGCACACTATACAGCATTGGGAGAAAAATAATAACCAAGACCACATTTTCTGGAGGTATAGCACCAAGCCAACTGACAGATGTATTAACATTTATTGACTCTATTTTTAACTGAGTATTTCTATACTCATTGCAGAAAATATTATATGATACCAGCTACTGTCAGGGCAAAGAACAATCTGCCAATGTCTGATGCTATGCCTGGGCTGGAAGCAGTCTAAGCCCACCAGAAACCTGGAGTTCTGGGACTGCTTTACTTGGTGGGCTCCTCTAAGGGGAAGAGAAGCATCAAAAAAGGAGAAAGACCAAACAAGAAAGTAAGCAAACAAACAATTGTGACAACTACAGGCATTCTCCACTAGACTAGAAGATGGGAAAAGGAGGACAACAATGGCATCCTGAGTTGAATACATGAACCTTCATCCATGTCCTCAACTATGAGCCCAAGTTAGGAGAGCAAGTTAGAAAAGCTGAAAGTGTCCTACCTTCCGGAAGACGAAGGATTCTTCGTTGTAAACAGGATTGAGACCATTGTTCATCACCATCCGAGTTCGGAATTCTTTACGAATGGTGTCGGTGGGCAAGCCATACATGTCCACTTCCACATAGGTGCCTATTTTCTTATCTGATAAGAATTGACCTGATATAACCTGCAGTGACATAGAAATAGGATGTTAAGCCGCCAGCCTGTAATAATGAGTGGCAAATAATAACAACAATAATGATGGTGGAAGTCACCTTTACTTCTTGAAATTTCACTTGTCTATTGTAATAATGCATACCTACTTGATCAATCAAACAGTATTTGACAACTACTATGTGTACAACCACACAAAAAACAACTGTTCTAGGCAGAGAATCTACTACCAAGGACTGTTGAGAATAAGAATGGAAAAAGTCCACTAGTGACATGAAACAAAGAAATAAGCATCCACAGCATTTTTATTCACTTCAATGAAATAAAGTGATTGATACAAATATGCTATGAAATCCTCATCTGTTGGCCTGTCCTTATGATTACCAGGAGCCTTGGTGTTGTGGTTATACATTGGACTGCTAACTACAAGGTTCACAGTTTGAAACCACCAGCCACTCCTCAGAAGGAAGGTGAGGCTTCCTACTCCCATCAAGTGATAGTCTCAGAAACCCAAAGGGGCAGTTCTGCTCTGCCATATAGCGTCATGACATTTCTTACTAGACTGCTTTAAGAGTACTGAAAAGACTCACAGGAAAAAAGCAATGGTGGAAATTGCCTGTTAGGCCTTCTTCATAGCAACAACAACCAGCGAAGATAATGTTATCTGTCTTAATTTATCAATGAGCAAAATTAAAAGCTAGTTAATAAAGTTAATGGAAAGGCTATTTTTCTTTTAGTTGTAAAATTCTTATAGCCAACCATCTAAAATCTTTCACATGATCTAAAAATCAATAATTGAAAAATGTCTTGCTGAGTTGTAATTCACATAAAGTATATTCTGCAGGTGCAAAATATGGGTTTTAACATACAAGCACACCTGTGACCCCTTCGCTATAAGGAAGATAACACACATTTCCAGCACCCCAGAAATTTGTGTACTTCCACTCTCCCCAGAGAGCAGTTGCTTCTGTCACCACATATAATTTTGCATTTTCTGTGATTTTACATTGATATAATATTTGGACTCTTTCATTCAAACTACTTAATAATTTTACTGACTTAAAAAAAAGCTACACAGAAAAAAAGGCAATAATTTAAGTAAAAGTTAAGAGAGATATTTGGACTTGTCACCTGTAATAATAAACCTTATTATTAAGTGTGATTTTAAAGAATTTCCCAGGATCCTTTTCTTTTGCCAGCTCTATAGTGCTCCATGAAAAAAGGGCTCTGTGATAGCGCCCCTAGTCAAGTTTTAAGGTCATGTTTGTATTACACTGAAGAAAGGTCAGCACATTCCATCATTTGACCTCACCTGCACTGAGCAAGTGGCTGCAATCACCCCATCAACAGGAGTTTCGGAGAAGGGATCAAATGTGCGATCCGGTCGCCTCATGAAATCCGGTTTGAGAAGGTACCTGGTGAGGCAAATGTATAGGAAGAGCTTTTTTTAGTAACTGCGCTCATGAACTTGCCCTTATTTGAGACACTGAATATTTCCGTTTCTCCTTAAGCGCTAGGATTTTAGGATGGAAAGTTCGCAGCATTGAACTAAGGGTTTCTAAAGATAGCTAGAAAAATACCACCCTACCATATGGGCAGATATTCTAGAACATGTTCTTTAAATATTCTAAAGGAAAAATAGCTCTCCCCTTTCACCTCTCACCCTGTCCCAGTTGATGGGTTTAAACAGCAATGAACCCAATTTAGAGAATTAAATCTCTTGTTTTTCCTAGAAGCATAAACAACTATCAATTCTAAACTCATGAGCTCTTGAAAAACAAGAAAAAAGTTTTGATATTTTCCTTAAAAAAATACTTTAAGGTCACACTTGCTCGTTTTTAGGACAACCACTCATTGTTAGTGAAAAGATGTGAAAAAGCAACCTCACACTCAACAAAGATTTAATTACCAAAAAGAACCTCTGATGGAAAGCAACGGGTATTTGGATCAAGTCCTTGTTGTTGCTAGGTGTGATGGAAGACGGGGGAATCTCCTGTTGAACCTGACCCCTGGACATCTTCCCAACCACTGCTGTAGTTCAGGGTTCATTACAGCCACTGTGTTCATTCATCTGGACGTCTTTCTCTTTTTCTGACCCTCCACCTTATCAAGCAGGATGTTCTTCTCTACTGGGTCCCTACTTTGGGGTGAATGTCTGAAGTACATCTGGCTGTCCCTCTGTGAAGACAGATTGTTCTTCAGGGTGTTTTTGTTTTTGTTAGGTGCCATCAAGTCAGGTCTGGCCCGGATCAACCCTATGCGCAACAAAAGAGAATGATGCTGGTCCTGTGCATCCCCCCAATTGTTCCTATGCTGAAGGCCACTGCTGAAGCCATCCTTTTGAAGGGCTTCCTCTTTCCCCCGACTTTACCATGTATGTAAGACAACATCCTGTCATCCTTGCCTCTGTGTCAGGGTACTTTCAATTCTTTGCCAGCACCAGGACTCAATGGCATCCACTCTACTTTGGTCTTCCTTATTCAATATCCATTTTTTTCCTGGTGGTCCCTGGGATATTCAATATTCTTGGCCAACACCACAATTCAAATGTCTTAGTTCTTTTGTTTTTCTCTGAATGCTTTCATTATCTAACTTTCTCATGCATCTGTGGTGATTAAAAACACTTTGACGTGGGTCGGACCTCATGGTGAAATCTTTGTTTTTGAATACTTTAAAGGGAAGTATTGCCTAATGCAATAATGTGTTGATTTCCTGACTACTAGTTCCCTGTGCATGGATTATGGCTCCAAGTATATGAAATCAGACAATGTCAACATTTTCTTGATTCTTAATTGCTTATTGGTTCAATTGTGAAATTTCTATTTCTTGTTCTTGAGGTGTAATCCATTCAGAAGACTGAGTTGTTAACCTTTGTCAATAAATGTTTCAAGTTCTGTTCACTTTCAATGAGAGGGCTACATAGTGCAGGTTGGTATTGTGCCTATCTCTGATGCTGAGGTTATATTCTTCTCTTTCTTCTGTTGTTTTAAATCATTTTATAGGGGCCATGCAGTTTTTATCACAATCCATATATCATCCATTGTGTTAGCACGTTTGTAATATGTTGCCACCAACATGTGGAATTATTTTCTCAATAGGTTGCACATGGTGAAAGGATACAACCCTAATATACACTTTTCCTGATTTTAACCACAGAGTATTCTCTTTTTCTGCTCCAACCACTGCTTCTTGGTCTTTGTATAGGTTCCATATGGGCAAAATTCAGTGTTCTGGAATTCCTGATTATGACAACGAGGGGTTTAAAAAAATCATTTTATTGAAGAGAATACTTAGGTTTTGTGTCAACGTGGCTGGCCCAAGATTCTCAATAGTTGGGCAATTATGGCCGCATTACAGCCCTAATAATGTGACTAACCGTATGGAATCAACTCCCTAATGGGATCTGCTTGAGCAGGCAATCAGTTGTAAGATCATTAGGTGGAATGCAGGTCCCTTTCTTAGTCAAAGCCTGGGTACAATAGAAAGGAAATGTCCTCAGGGCTGAGGGCTACTTTCTATATAAATGGATGCTGTGTAAAAGCTTGTTTTTTTTTTTTCCTCCTTCTTGAGCAATCTCTTGTTCTTTGGCCTTGAATCAACAGTCTGCCATACTGCCTGCTGATGCTGGGAGCCAACCTCATCCTGCCATCGGCCTTGTTGACCTTGGATTCATTCGTGTCCCCATTCACAAGTCTACTTGCTGACCGGGGGTGACTGCCTCTGCAGCCACCAACTGATGGGGCCTCAGTAAGAACTCGCCTGCTTCTAGAACTGTGTGAGGCATGTTTGCATTTTATTTATAGAAATGTATTATGTAAGCATCACCACTTTTTTCTCTAGAGAACCCTTCCTAACACAGCAACGTTATCCATAATTTGTTATAATCTACATGGTTGAATGTTGTTGCATAGCCAAAGAAATACAGGTAAGCAACTTTTTAGCATTCTCTGCTTTCAGCCAAGATTCACCCAATACAAGCAATGATACTTTCCAGTCTGCATCCTCTTCTAAATCCAGCTTGAGTTTCTGGAAGCTTCCTGTTGATGTACTGCTGCAACTCTTTTTTGAATCTTTATTAAGATTTTATTTCTGTATGATATTAAAGATGATGTTCAATTATTTCCTCCTTCTAATGAACTGTATTTCTTTGGAACAGGTTAATTGGCTAGGTAGCTGTTTTCCCAAGTTTGGGGGCATAGTTGAATAAATATTGTCAGCATTGCATCTGTTCGTTGGAACATCTCAATTGTTATTGTTAATTCTTGGAGCCTTGTTTCCCCCAGTGCCTCCAGTGCAGCGTGGACTTCTTCCTCCATACCATGGATTCTTGATCACATGCTTTGAGAAGCACGTTCAGCATCATCACAGCATGAAACTTCCATGGATGGATGAGTAGTGGCTGCCTTTGTGTTGCACTAACCGGGGAGTCA
>PVJH01005760.1:0-22974 GCA_004026705.1 Nesogale talazaci
TCACAAGTGTCAGAAGGTCAAAGGTATAGCTCCCTAACTAACCAGTACTTATGGTTCCCCAATTTGGGTGTACTTTACAAACCAGGGGATATTTTTACCAAGAGCAGAAGTGCTGGCCTGGTCTGACCTAGATCATTCTATCGGGTTTCCAGGGTAACAAGTAGACAGTTCGGAACTAAAAGACCAGATCCTCATGCAGCAAGAGAAGTGGGGTTTTTGTTTGTTTTTTAAACTCTTGTACCCACAGGGTCATAGCCATCATTATTATGCTAACGATGGGCCTGCTGGCATTGTTGTGACAAATCCATGAGTTAGTGCTTGCAGGGTTTACAGGAGTCCCTGAAACACAGTCAGCCATGGAGAGCTCAACACCTGGCAGCCACTGTTGTCGATTTCTAGAATAGCCCGTGCTTTTCTCCTGATTATTAAGTCTTTCCTTCAACTCTCTCAGCTACCAGTAATCCTTCCAATAAATTGAATTTTCTCTGAAATTGATGAGAGTACCTTTCTACTTCTTGCAATTAATCAGCACGCCCTATCCCAGAGTTCCATGGGGGCCTGTCTGAACCCAGTAGCCTAAACCAGCCGGACTGGACTCTTGGTTCTCTCTACTAAGTGACAGATGCCTCAACTTTCCACACAGGGCCTATGACTGCCTATGTTCCCAGGACCCAGAGTGCTATGAAGCTGAAAGTGATGTGGTTTCCAGTCCGCAGCCTGGGAAAGCTTGTCACCCAACGGGAAAAACAACAGAAGAAGCCCTGTTACTCTGCATAACTTGTTCTGGGACCGAAGGGGCTGGATTCCTTAGTGACCTTAGGGCAGTAAGCCTTCAGACAGAGGGCATAGGTTTCGTAGAGAGTGGTTTCAGAGAAGGTAAGGTGTTTGAACAGATCACTGGGGAGCAGGGCATGGAAACTCAGGTAAACAAGACCAGCATGCATTGCTAAGAGGACCCTTGGCCAGAAGCAGAGACCTCCGTCCCAGGAGGAGCTGGTTAAGAAAATCTGTCCCTAAAGGAGAAGGACCATAAATAGCACAGTCATTTCTTTCTCTGGCTGTTTGGTGAAAAGGGATGATGATATCAGCAAAGCCTGTTCCCCTCCACTTCACTGAGGTAACCGTCTCCCTGTCAAAGCTGGATGACTCACTGGGGCCTTTCTGCTCCTGTCTCCTGTTTATGGTCATGGTGTCTGGTTTTCTGAATCGATAATTCCTTCTCTTGTCTGAGCTGCCCGAGTCCCCTGCCCCAACGCCCTGAGTCGGGTCTGGTTTCTACCTCACTGCCTCTGACATTGGTTATAAGGAGCAGAGCAAGAAACTAAAGTGGCTTTCCTGACCCGGTGGCCTGATAGAGGGTCTGGAACTTTACTTCTTCCTAAAAGAAGCTTCTATTCCTGCTCCCTGGGTCCAAAGAGCATTGCCTGTGAAAATGAACTTCTTTAGAAAAGAGGAGAGGAGAAAGGGTAAGGGAGACACAAGGAAGTTCCCCCTGAAGATACATAAATAGGTGAGAGTCATCTCTGTTTTCCTCCCCAATTCTGGCCTGATGGACCAAAGAAGACCCCTCCTGATAGAGCAACTGACAAAGGTTTTGCAGAAGTTATTGTTTATGTTTATCTCATCATCAAACCACAACAAACTCTGTATAAAAAGAACAAATCTCAGAGGGCTTTTCATAATGGATCAGACATTGTTTTCATTGTGTGTCGGTCTGCTTCCCATCTCTTTTCTCTTTGACTTATATGTTGAATAAGATTTTGTCTTCTCCTCATTATTATAAAAAGAAAGAAAGAAAAGATGAGACAAGAAATGGATACTGAAAATTACAAGTCAGTGTGTCTTCATCCAAGCTAGTGACTGACTTGTACCTTTCCCTTGAAAGAAGCTTAACAAGATGGAGACCACCAGCCTCTACTTGGGCTCAGTCTTCTCTGCACTGCTCTTCTACCTGCTATTGATTCATTGAAACCAAACCAAATGTCATCAAGTCGATGGCCACTCATAGCAATGTCATGTACTGTGTTAGTTTGAGTACATTGGAGAAACAAAGCCACATAAAATCATATGGATATAAGAGAGAGTTTTATATAAAGGGTAAGTGTACATTAAGAAAGCATCCCAATCCAGTAGTGTCCAAGCCCATAAGTCCAACATTAGCCCGTATGTCTGACACTGATCTACAAAGTCCTCCTCAATCTCACAAAGCACATACAATGACTGCTGACTGCAGGAGGAAAGCTGCATCCGTGAGTATGTCAGCATCTCAGCACTGACAGGGGTCTCCAGACAGCTTCTCCAGCACCTAGGGCTGCATCAGGGTAGGTCCATGTGAGTGCTCCTCAGGAATGTCTGGCTGGAAGTGAGCCCTGCCAGCTGAAGCAGGGAACTGGCTAAGGCAGCTGCACTCTGGTCCAACCATCAGAGAGCAAGTGACCCAAGAACTAGAAAGGCGAGGCTCACCAAGTCATTTATCTCTCTGCCCCTCAAATAATCCCACATGTGTTTATGGGCCAGGTTGGTAGAATAAGCCTTAACTATCTCACCTGCTTCTGAGGAGACCCTGTGCTCCACAGGATGGTCAAGGCTGGGATCTTTTACAATCAGAACTCTGGCAATCCTTGACTTCCAAATGCAAGGGCTTCACGTCCTCCTCCCTTTCAGCAAGCAAGGACACTGCATATGACAAGTTGTCAATAAGCTTCCCTCTAATCTTGATGGCACATTCGTCTTCATGTAATCTAGCTTCTCTGATGATTCGCTCAGCATGTAGATTGAATAAGTATGGTGAGAGGACACATCCTTGAGAGAAAGTTTCCTAATTTTAGACCACGGGGAGGACATGAAGCCCTTGCATTTGGAAGTCAAGGATTGCCGCCTTCAAAATGTATTACAATTCAATGTCAAGGAGGCCAAACTACTCACACCTGGACCCGTAGGCAGCATCATGATGAAGAGAGAAAAGATGGAAATTGTTCAGGGACTTTATCTCGCTTGGGTCTACAATCAAAGCTTAGGGAAGCAGCAGTCAAGATATTAAATGGCATATTGCACCAGGTAAATTTGCCGCAAGAGGTCTACTTTTAAGTGTTAAAAAAGCAAGGCCATCACTTTGAGGACTGTGGTACGCCTAATGCAGCCAGGGTATTTTCAGTCGTCTTATATGTTCATGCAAGTTAGCTATTGAAGCAGGAAAACTGGGGACACACCCACGTGTTTGAATCATGATGCTGCTGAAGAATATCGGCAGGACCACAGACTGGCAAAAGAATAAGCGAGTCCATCTTGGAAGAAGCACAGCCAGCAGGCTGGATGGCAAGCTTTCCTCCCATACTTTGGATATGTTGTCAGGAGAAAGCAGGACCTGGAGAAGGACATCATGCTTGGGGAAGTAGAGGAGCAGCAAAGGAGAGGGAGACCCTCCAGAAAATGGATTGACACCACGGCTGCGACTGTGGGTTCGAACACGAGGACCAGCCAGGATGGGGCACTGTTTCCTTCGACTGTGCATCGATAAAGTTGCTGTGGCATGCAACGAACTCCACAGCACCTAACAACACCACAACCACATGTGTTACTGCCAAACAGTCCCTGACTCATGGCAGCTCCATGTGTTACAGAAGGCAACTGCTCCACCGAGCTTTCTTGAAGGCACAAGCAGAACACCAGCAGAACACCAAGCCTCGCTTTAGCAGAATAGCTGGGTGGGTTCAAACTGGCCACCTCTGAACTATCAGTCAAGCACTTCACTATTTGCCTTCTCAGGGACTCCAACTCTAGACTAGTGTCTCCCAATGTCACGCATTTCATTCATATATGGGATTAGCTACCTGTATTGCCAGCTACCTATTTTACTTTTAAAATATCCCCCTATCCGTTTCTATTTTACCTTCCTCAAGGTCAAAATATTCATGGCCTCATGAGTTTAATGGACTATTTATTTTATTTCAGGAACACACACTCCTAGAGCACTCACGCTTTCCCAGGCACTATCCTAAGTATGTCACAAATATGAGCTCATTGAATCATCATGACAATCCTGTGCAGTAAAGGCTGCTCCCCTCTGTACAGATTAAGAAATGGAGGTTTCGATTAATGAGGAAACCATTACTCTGTGAACAGCGGAGTCCGGATTTGACCCCAGGGCAATCTGTTCTGGTAAAGATTACAACCTACAAAACCCTTGCGGATGGGGTCTTAGAGGGTCCCTGTGAGGGGGGATTAACTGAATGCCATACAAAACAATGACTCCATAATTTGATCTTACCCATTACTAGATTCTTCCTGACTCCTTTTCAATATGCAACAACTCCGCACTTAACAGCGGACCTATTATCTGACGTTTCACATTTGTGAGAACTCTGAAAACATTCTCAGGTGCTGGGCTCATCAGGCCCTCAAGGGCACCCTGAATGATATACAAGGTTAACTGGGCTCCCCCGGGGGCAGTGAGTGACTGGCCATGAATGCCTTCTCCCTTTTCTCCATGTTCTATCCATCTAGGCCATGAATGACAGTGAAGAGATGTGTGGTTGCAAATGGTCCAAGGGTGCCACGGAGGTCAGTGGGGGAGGTGGAGAGAAGGGGGCTGTGCAGAACCAAGGCAGAAGTAGGAACAGGGCAGTCCCCACTCAGAGTGGGCACCACCCCTACAGGTAAACAGAAGGAGACCCAAAACACCAGGTACATCCCAGCTGCACCTACAGTGCCTGATGTTGTGAATGGCATCTAAGGAAGGGGACACAACACTGCTTAGAATTAAAACCAAAATATTGTTAGGTGTTTGATTTTCATTCCTATAACCTCTGTAATCATCTCACACCTCACCAGCAGTAGAAAATCATACTTTGACAAACAGGATCCAAGTAGAAGGAGTGGCTGGACTTAGTAGAGAAAACTTAACTACTTTTTCCCCCTATGAGTCAGAATTGACTCGATGACAGTGAGTTGAGTTATTTACCAGTAATGTGGCTTTGCGCAAGTTTGGGGCCATTCTCAGCACTGGTATCCCCACATATTAACTATAGAGACGAATCCCAACCCACTCTATGGCATGCCATTGAAAGGACTGCCAGAGACAGTATTGCCGCAGGTCAACCTTGTCTCCTCTAATGAGTAAATGTTGGCGATGGAGGAAATGGTCTCCCTGATTGCTCACAATAAGGACAGCTCTTGGAAAATCATTCAGATAAAAAATAGATCCTTATGTCCCCTTTCACTAGAGGTTGCTAGTGCTGCCACCAATCCAGAGCACATTGCTTCATGAAGGTCTGTTTATATGATTCCACTACCGGATGACTTCCTGTGGATTATAACATTCAAATGTGAACATCTCAGCCAGAGACCTACAAAGTCATTTCCCCCATACTTTACACTTCGCTGTGCTAACCATCTGCTTTTCTTGGCCACCTGAGTGGAGGAGTTTCACTTTGTACTGGGGTGAGACCCAGGTGTCACACAAGGACCCAGACAGTGTCTTCCCTCCATCCCTCCATGCCTCAAGAGGGGCCTGGGTTGACAATCCCATTTCCCCAATTGGAACTAGCCGTGAACGAACTTTGCAGCTGGGCCTCCTTACAATCACTCAAACACCAACACATGTTGGATTTTTGGTTTGTTTTTTTTCCCAAAGAAGCAGGCAGAGTTGGTGGCTGCATTCTCGCATTTTCAGTCAAGTTGAAGCTGTGGCCACTGGAGAGGGACATATGAATAGAAACCCTGCCTAAGAGACTCTGAATTTTCCTTCTTGGTGAGCTCCTACCAATGAAAAGTATCTTCATTCCTCATTCAGACAGTGAGTTGTTGTCTCGACCAGGTCCATGAGAACGGGCAAGGGTCTGATCTCTGTTCCTTGAGAATAAATAAGGTGATGTGTATTGGCTTCCTAGGGCTGTCAAAAGAAGGCACCACAAATTGGATGCCTTAAGAACAGAAATGACTTGTTTCACAATTCTGGAGGCTGACTGCACACACTCAGCAGGACCGGCAGGGCCATATTCTCTCGCAAGGCTCTTGAAGATGCTTATACCTTGTATCTCCCGGCTCTGGGAGCCCCAGGGCAGTCTTTGCTAAAAGATGCACCCTCACACAGCCAAGCATCCCGTGAGTGCCTCCCCTCTGTCTGTCTCTTTGACACCTTTAGAGAACATCACTGTTAATCTGGGTAGACTAGAGAAACAAATTCACAAACACACATATGTATATAAGGAAAAGATTTGTGTGAAGGGGAACAAACCCCAAGGAGGTACCTGAATACGGTGATTTACAGTTAACCAGGTACATTTTTACCAAGTGATCAGCACTTGTTGGGTAGACCCTGGAGCACTGAGGGGACTTAGTGAGACCAGACTGTAAGCATGCAGGCATTTTAGACTGCACTGTGTGCAAATCCCATTCAGAAAAGACATCAGCAGCTCGTGCTCCATTTTCCATGTGCACCTTCAGCCCCTGAGGTGTTATTAAGTCACAAGGCCCCTTGAGTGATCAAATGAAAAAGCCACGAAGGACAGCGCCTGGCCTAGGGACTTATTGGTAACAGCTGCAACTTGTTTTGAATCATTTCTTTAATTAGATTGTGTTTCCAACACAAGATGCTTATTGTTTTAGGGACAGAGTTGTTTTCTTATCATGTTGGGAAGCTCTGGTTTGGTCAGCAAAGAGACAGAGAAGAGCCAGCTGGGAGCAAGAGGATGTTTTCCCTGGATGTAGAGGCATCTCCCTCCTTTTTGAAATCTCTCCTCTCTTCACTCAATGATCAGTTAGGAGTGAAATGATCTCTGAGTCTGGGCTGTGAAGTGGTGAACATTGATGTCGGACTCAAGAGACATCCTTGGCTATGGATGAGTTGTTGGCTTCAGACATGAGCCCCAAAGGCACCTGTGAACTAGATTTCACTTGCTCTGATGCTGCAGTAGATTGTGTGTGTTGTTGTCAAACCTACCAGCTGCTTCAAAGGAGCACCTACAAAGGTTTGCAGCCTTGGACTCCAAGGGTTGTATGAATACTGATCAACAGCATGGAAGTGGTTTTGGGCTGTTACAAAGGGCTCCAGTGGTGGAGAGAGTTCACCACTGGACAGCTCACTGAAAGATGGGCAGTGTGAGCTATTAGCCTCTCCAGAGGAGAAAGACGAGGTTTGCATTGAAACTTCACAGTGTGTCTTTTAGTTTTAAAGACTTGATGATGTTACCTGCCCTCTTTGCGTCACTCAATGCCAACCACTTTGGCCACTTTCCCACCTGCCCATTTTGACCCTGTGCCTTGGCCTCCACACCTCATTCCTATGCCTCGGACCTTCAGCGTTCAGACTGAGATCTGCCATCATTCATGGAGGAGGACTCTGTCCTGAGCCCTGGGTTTGATTCCCACCACCCTGCCCCACAGCGCTGCCCTATTGATCTTCCTTCCTGATTCTGAGTCCTTCTGCACCATGATGCTGGCTCCCCTCATCTGGATGACGTGTCATGTCTCTGTATTGTCTTTCCTCTCTTTTAGGACTGAACAAATGTTCTCTTCAAATTGTATTTGAGGTGGGGTCTCCTTTGGACCATCAAGTCCATGTCCAAAGTACATGTGAGCCAGTTTTGAGGAGGATCACTGTGAAGAAACATCCTAATTGTAAATGATCGCTTCTAAGAAACATTCTAGTTGGGCTGAGCCCTGGTGGTGTAGTGGTTGTGTGTGGGACTGCAACCCACAGGGTTCACAGTTCAAATCCAGCAGCAGCTCTCCAGGAGCAAGGCTGGACTTCCTACTCCTATCAGGGCAGTGATGGCACACACACACATACACAAAAGAAACATTCTAGTTGCCCTTGATCACGTCTAAGAAACATTCTAGCAATAGATGATCAATTCTAAGAAACATCCAAGTTGTACTTGATCTGCTGGCAGGCCAATGGTTGGCTGACTGAATCCATTCTTCTGTCCAGCTTCTACACGCACACGAAGCAGTAGAAAAAATCACGGCTTGGTCAGGCATACCTTAATCCTCAAAGTGACACCTTTGCTTTTTCATACTTTAAAGCTGTCTTGGTGCAGCAGGTTGATTCAGTTCAGTCATTTGTTTGATTTGGGGGTAGTTTCTTCCAGGAGCCTGGAAGCTCCTGGACTTCGAGGATCTGAAGTGGAATCCTGGACAACGTTGGCCTTTTTCTCAGTTTTAGCATGATGTTGTCATTGGCGAGGATTTGTGAGGACTTTTTTTTTTCTTTCACCCTGAGTAGTAACCAATTCAAATTAGAAATCCAAAAATGAATACAAGCTGTTTCTATGAAATGTTGCCAACTGTTCTTATCCTCTAAATACTGAAACTTCTAAAACTTCAAAATGGAAAAGGGAAATAAGGAATATTTTGCATAGGTAACAATTTCTTTTGCCCAAGATAGTTAACACTGCGTTTACGTGGTGAGCAGCTGGTTTGCAGAAGACTGCATTTGCAGTATCTTCACATCATCAAACCTCCATTGAATTCCTTCTGAACTAACCAATGATGTAGATAATCCTGCCCTCAGGCAGAGTGCATTGTAAAGTAGACTACCTTCACCCCTTGATAGCCAGTCCCAGACAAAGCAGTCTGTTAGGGGCCTGTCTGGAGATAACACTACTAGGGACAGGAGTCCTGAGACATGCTTATCAGTAATGTCCTGAGGGCCTTGGTCTGAAGACCCAGGACTCATTCTCATAAGCTCTTCCATCTTACAAGATGCATGTCCCAGTCATGGTCTCGGGCCTGCTTCTGTAGTTCCACTGGTAACTGCACTGCCCTGATCTGCCACTAATGATGCATTTGTAGAGGTTTCCTTTGTTCTGGGCTTCATTTGATGAGGGTCTTTGTCGTAATCCGTAGACACCATGGTGACCTCACGCAGCTCATGTATGGTAGGTATCCATGTCTTTGTGTTGTCTTTGTCCCTTCTAAAACTTAATTAATGTTCTTCTTCAATATATTTGAGATGGGGGTCTCTTTTGTTCCTTAAGTCACATACAAATGCCACTGTTGGTAATTGAAGAGCAGTAAAAATATGAATTTGCCAGTACCTCTGTCAGACAACTGTACCCACTAAGTGTGTAGGATTGTAAGGAAAAATGCTTTCATGTGCTGCTGGTGTATCGATTGGTAAGGCTTCTTGAAAAGAAAATCTGTCAATATTTATGAAGGCAAAAAGTTCGTCTCCCTCCACCCCCAAAATGCAGTTGAAGAGCTAAGAAATAAAAAATATATATATGCACAAGGAATGTTAAAATCTCACGGAGGACACCAAAAACAAAAAAAAGGGGCTGAGCCCCCGTGGTGTAAGTGGTAGAGTGTGGAACTGCAACCCGCGGGCTTGGTGGTTCAAATCCAGCAGCGGCTGGGTAGCACCCACGACCACCAGAAGCAGTGATACCCACAAAAAAAAAAAAAAAAATCTCACGGTGGCATTTTAAAAATGAGGCAGCTATAAAATTTTGTTCCAGATAAGTAAAAAGGTAAAATACAAAACAGTATTATTATTTAATGCTGACATTAAAAAGGTGGGAAAAACATACACACAAACCTATACCTGCCTTTTAAAAGAATAGACATACTCACCAACACACACATTTATTCTTGAAGTTTGTTTCTTGCAGCTTATAGTAGAAAATGCTTATAGTTATTGACTATGGAGATTGGACTTAAAGGCTGGGGGCCAGAGAAGAGAGGGAGACTCAGTTTCCATCTTTCCCCCCCTCTATTAAATATCTACCCTGTATCAGTGCCATGAAACAAAATCGTTCACCAAAAAAGTGTATGAATTGCTAACGGAAAAACCAATTGACTCTGTCCATATTCACTCAAAGCACAACCTTTTTTTTTTGGCATCACTGCCCTCTGGTGGCGGTAGGAGGCCCAGTCTTGTTCCTGGAGAGCTGCTGCTGGATTTGAATCGCCAAGGCAGTGGGCCACAGTCCCGCACTCAACCACTAAGCCACCGGGGCTCAGCCCCAAAGCACAACCTTTTAAGAAAAGTTTTCGAAAGGAAAATAAAAAATTCTGCCCTGTGTACATAGTTAACCATTTTAAAACTTATAAGTAAAAAGTGTTTAAAGTTTGAATGGATGTGAACATTTTCCTAGTCAGTTGTAAAGAGATGCTGAACCTTTTTGCCCATAACGAAGGGTGAAGAGGCTGTAAGATTTGAGAGGCATGAATGGGTTGTTTCTGAATTTCGAAGTTAACAGCCGCTGAACAGGCATGAACAGAGGAGTTTTTCGCTCCCCTCCCGTGTGTTTAATTCCACTGTTTCAAGATCTCAAAGTGATATGCTCCAGGCCACACAGCAATTACCATCTCCCCACGCACCCTCGCTTCACCCTCCAGGCTGTAGGTCCTATGGGGATTATCAATCCCCTGGGAGATGCTGTGAGAAGCCATCTCTTTGCTCCACAAATACCTGAGAGTCCTCACAGGCCCTCTGGCCTCAAACACCACAACCAACCTCACTGCCATCAAGTGGATGCCGACTCTTGGGAAGTCTAGCTCCCCAGCGGTCTCGTGGTGAGGAGTTGGGGTCCTCATGGCAGCCCTGGGTTCCTGAAATGTACATCTTCACCGGAGTAGAAAGCCACATCTTTCTCCTGCAGAGCATCTGGTGGTTTCAAACTGCTGACCTTGCAGTAAGCAGCCCAATGCCTAACCACTTCACCACCAGGGCTCCTAACAGGCTCTACGGGGCCTTGAGGTATAAGCAATGACTGTCACTAGCCACTGCCCGTGTGTCCATGTGTGCATCATAAGGTTGCTAACACTGAATAATAAATAACAGGCGTTTCAGGTAGCCTCTACAGCTCTTTATTGCCAGCACTCAATGGCAAGTTTACGGCCTTGCAGCATGACCAGACGTTTCCATTTCTGGCTCAGAATCTCTCAGCTACCCTCCCCCAGGAGCTCCAGAAGCCTGGCATCTTCCCAACAGCCAACCTCACACTCCAGGAATTATGGGAAGAGTCTGGAGACCACACTCCCCCCCACCCCCCCCCCCCCCCCCCCCCCCCCCCGTCACCTAGGAAACACCTGGAAGAGAGTCATGAGAAGACATTCTGGGACTTCCAATAGTTCAGGTTCTTAGAACACCTGTCATCAGAAAGACAGTTTTACAGCGGCCACTGTTGTCAGGTGGGAATAAATGTTTAATCCTAGCAGCAGCCGCCTCATGTGCCAGTCCATCACGAGTAGCCATCCCGGGATATGCCTGCCTTAGAATTGGATCAATTTGGGCAGAATTGTTGCTGTCTCCACCCCACCCACCAGGGACACCTCAGCCCTTAATCTCTTTTATAAGGGGCAGAGCGGTGGAGGCCCACAGACAGCCAGGGGACCTGCGGGTTCTCAGTGCCTTGTGACTGAGCGACCACCAAGGAATTGAGCGTCTTCTGTATCACTGCTTTCTTGCCTGCCACTCCTTCCAACTTTCCCGCGGGGGTGGGAAATCTGAAGAGCCCTGGGGTGCAGTGGTTCAACCCCCCTAGCTGGTTCTTGAGTGAAAGATGGAGCACTCTACTTCTAAAAAGGCTGACAGCATTGGAAATCCGAAGGTAAATTCAAATGCCTAATTTTCAGAAAACCATAACTAATGCTATGCCTAGGAACTGCACAATCTTAAAATGCTTTCCAGTCACCCACTCTCTCTTCTCCACATCCGTGGCTGGCATTGATCAAGACAAAGAGACCCATCTCGTTGGCCCTCCTCAATCTTGTCCCTGCACAATTTATGGAGACCGACCTAGAGAGGAGGGGAAATCCTTCCAAGGGCACGATGTGAATTTATATCTTTGCGCACTGACTAGACTGACGATTCCCTGAGTGCTTATGCAGTTTGAAAAAGAGTATAATACAAGTAAAACTTGCATTGATTTTAGCCTGGTTGTTCCTTGGACGTATAAATCACTCCACGTGTCAAACTCTGCCCTTTTGACTGAATCAGTAATCACTGGCTGGGTATCATGGGAGAGCTGAACTAGACATTTGTACCTGCCATGGGCCCTGACTGGGTTATTTATTTAATTCAGCTGAGAATTGGGGGTGTTATGTTCCATTAATCCACCAACGATCTACTTTAAATTAATGACTCCAAGCCAACTGCTTTTTGAGATGTTGGACTTGATATAAATACAACGTAGCACGAAGGAATTCTCGATTGTGGCTTAACTTTGTTAATGTCCTACCTATTCCCTTAAGGAAAAAGAAAAAAGAAACGAAACTCAAGTGTTTTCAAGTTTCACATAGTTTTGCCTATGTGTTTACACAGAAAGGCGATTGTATTTAGAGCTTCGTTTTCATACTTTAACAGCAAGGAAAAGATTCTAATTTAGTCCCCCCCACAGAAAACCCTAACTATTTTTAATCAAAGTTACAATTATTAAAGTTCATTATAACTACATTTTTTAATCTGGTTTTTAAACTCACTCTCTTAAGCACTTGCAAGTGGTCTTGTTTAGCCAGCAGATTCACCGGATTGCTGCCTCCGTGAGCATTGATTGCGAATCCAAGCAAGACAAACGCCTTGACAACTTCAATCTTGCCTCTGTTCATCATAACGTACTTACTGGTCTGCTGGTGAGGACTTGGGCTTTCCTTTGTTTGTTTGTTGTTGTTGCTGTTGTTTTTTTTGGGGGGGGGGCATCACTGCTCTCCGGTGGTGGGAGTAGGAGGCCCAGCCCCACTGCTGGAATTGAACCTCCATCCCAGTGGGTCGCAGTCCCGCGCACAACCACTACGCCACCGGGGCTCAGCCAGACTTGGGTTTTCTTAACATTGAGTTGCGATCCATTGTGAGAGCTCCAATCCTTGATCTTCATCTGCAAATGCCTTAGCTCCTCCTCTCTTTCAGCAAGCAAAGTTGTATCATTTACATATGGCTGGTTGCTACTAAACCTTCTTCCGACCTTGATGCCACGTTCTTCTTCATACACCCCACCAACCTCTCTAGGGCACAGATAGTATTTAGCTCCACTATGGTGCTCAACTCACACTCAGTGCAAATCCAACACACAGAGATCCTATCGGACAGGGTACAACTGTCCCTATCAGTATGCCACACCGCTGCTCTTCATGGCCCTAGACAGCCTCATCTTTCTTCCCTCAGAGCATCTGGTGGTTTCAAACTGTTCACCTTGCCAGTAGTAGTCCAACACGTAACCCACTATTCCACGAGGGCTCCTACACACGGGTGGGGGTGGGGGGGTTTAGTCACTTGAAAGAAGAGTTGTGTCTTCTTCTGGCCTTTTTCTTGAGAGCTAGTTGCTCAAGTTCCAGGATGGGAAAACCTAACGTTCAATCGATTACTATTATCCATGAGGCCATCTCCATTTGTCTTTGATATTAGAGGATGATGAGCAAATGGGTGAGCAGGGAGTTGCAGCTTCACAAGTCAAAGGTATGCTAAATGCCAGGGATCCGGTTCTAACTCATAAAGCAGAACCAACACTGCCCGCTCCTACACCAAGCTCACAATTGTCATGACAAATGTCCCATAGATGGCAAGTCCCCAAAGACCACATTTCAATGTCAAATCCAAAAGCAGAGTTGGCATATGACGACTAATGGCATATGACTACTACCATGATCCCATGACTTGGAGATGTGGGGCCATCTCAGGTGCATTGTTTTTCCATCTAGATATTGGTCTCTGTCTTAGAAAAGAAGCTATCCCCACCTTTCTCTTTAAAACTGGAATCCGAATGCCTCCCTTGGTCTGAAGGCAAGAACAACAACAACAACAACAACAACAAAAAAAGTCAAAACGGACTTTTTCCGACGTTGTGGAGTTTTTTCCACATCATAATGAAAGGGCCCAATAAAAGAAATGGAAGCGGGATCTTTGCAAACCATTACTGCATAGCTTTTCAACACCCTTCTCTCCTGGGGCTCCTCAGTTAGAGGGATATATCTCCTCTCACCTATGCAAGCCCTCCTGGCTCTCAAAAGCACATCAAGGGCTATTCTCGGGACACACCTTCTTCTCTGAGTACTTAGGTAAGGGCCACCACGCAACACCAGTGAGTGCTCAAGCCACCATGGAAGGGTGAGGCCAGGCTCGTCTGCTCTTAAGGGGGCTGTGAGTGGCAACCTTCAAGATTCCTGTGTATCTGTAGGATAAAGCTTAAGGTAGGGGGTACAAGATGAATCTGGGGGTGACACTTAGGCTACAGCATAGTTGTAGCTGTTATCTTGGGGGTCTGTGCACACCCTACATGCACGCCACTGCCTCCTCCTCCTCCCCTTTTCCCTCCTTGCCGGATGTGCTGCCCGAAAACCTTGGCAAGTGGGAGTTGTTTGGGCTGGAAGTTACAGATCCATATCTTTCCTGGAAGAAGCACCTGTCGCTAGAAAAAGTGTTACTAGGATGCAAGGAAATATGCACAGATGTGGGACGAAAGGGTACACGTTTGTTAGGAGAATTCAAAGATCTGGGAGATAACGCTGCAATGCATATGCAAATAGGTACAGAAGGGACTCATTAGGAAAGGGGAGGTACAAATCAGTTGTATAGGGGGAAAGTCAAAAATGACTCTTAGTAGGGTCCTGGGTCATACTGCATCCACCCAGGTTTGTGCCAAACAGAAAGTCTCTCTAACCAGTGGATGGCGATGGAGCCAAAAGAAACATAAGCCCTCCTGTTGCCAGCCATCCAGCCAAAACTCCAGTTTATTATCTTGCTTGCAACGGTACCAGATCCTTTCCCAGAAGGAGGGCGGGAATGAGAGGAAGCATCCTTCAGCCCAGCCACTCTCTGGTGATTTCCTAACCTCGTGAAAAAGGGCTTCTTCTCTCCTTTGTCTTGCTCTTGTTGAAGAAGCTTTCTGCCCATCCACCTCGCTCTTCCGTCCAGAGATGGATTCTTAGCTACCGCTCAGCTGATCCAGAGTCACAGTCAATGCTCACGGTCTACAGAGTCAACGTCCCCTCGTTTGCTGGGGACTCAGAGAGCTCAAAGAGCTCATGGCTTTGGGGTGATCAGAGTCTACTCCAAACCATGGGGAGTAGATCACTGTCTGGAGAGAACTGGGCACCGAGGGTTTCCATGGTTGAAGGTTCAGAAGTCAATCTCCAGGCCTTTCTTCTGAGAAGAAGAACGGTGGATACAAACCACCAGTCTTTCGGGTAGCAGCTCGGATGCACCATTGTGATGCAACGCATATGCTTTCAGGATCATTGCTCTGAGGTCAGTGTCCAACCTGGGACTGATGAACACAAATGGCGATACCCGCTCCCTCGCCGGTACCAACGAGTAAGTGCTCCACCAATCAAAAGACTGATGATTCAAACTCACAGAGGTGCCTCCTAAGAAAGGCCTGGCCACCTGCTTCTGAAAGCCCCATCCTTGAAGCCTCCATCAGAGTGGAGCACCAAGATGCCAAGTCAACTCAAGGGCAAGGAACAGCAACAAAAGCTCAACAAAACACTATGGCTAGACCCTTTTGGTATAAATTGAAGTGAAACAAAACTAACCGTTTCTGGACCAGGCTCTGTCTGAACACAAAAGAGTCCAGGGTAGCTATTTCGGACAGCGAGTTCTCAAGACATTACGAGCAACCCAGAAAATGTCAGTGTGTAGTTTGGCTTTCAGGACAAGAAGGCACAACATACATGAATGCCATCTTGATGAGCTCTGCACGCTGCTTCAGCTTTCCCAGTTGGGGGGCCAGTTCTGCCCGGGGGTGTATTTCTTAAGTGAACCCAGCAATCCATTCCACCCTCCACCCCCCACCCCGACCTCCAGGAGGCTTCCAGAGTCTGTCGTGTTTCATGAGTGATTTTTAAAGTACATTCTAGACCTTCCTCCCGTTCCAACCGCTGAGGCTTCACTGGGCTTTTAAACTTTCTATTTCATTACAGTACAAACAACTCTACAAGCAGGCCTCCTGCCTCTCCCCTCAGGCTAAGTGGAATTATTCATACTCCAGGTCTAAAGAGGAACATCAGCATGAAGGAAAAACAGACGAAGGAGTAAAAACAAATTAGCAATCCAAACAGCCCTCTCCCTGCCTGTCAGGGGAAGGCCTTTGGTGTCTCCAATCTGATTCCAGGGCTTTTCTGAGAAGAAGATTAAAGGATACACTTTCGGGCCTGAGAGAAGAGACACTGTGAGAAATGAATAGGGACCCAAGGCAGCCAGGACACGCTCTGCAGATGCCCGACCAGGGCGGCCTCAGAACCCAGGATCCCCGCGTCTGGAATTCTGCACCCAGCAGGGCCAGGGCTAAGGCTGTATTTCATAGCTATTTGTGCGTTGATAGAAAGAAAAGGGGCAGGGGGAGGGGGAGGTTGGCGATAAACATTCAGGTATCTTTGGAGCGTTGTAAAACTTCCTTTAAAGGAATTGCTCACAACCAGGGGGCTTTTGCCCCCCAGAAGGCGTTCAGCAATGTCTGGGGCTATTTCTGAGTGTTGAAAAGAGTGATGGGTTTCTTGGCACCCAGTGGAGAGAGGCTAGGAACACTGCCGCGCTTCCTCCCCGTCCCTGGGAGGCCCCTCACCGCAAGGAACTCATTAGCCCAAAAAGTCCGCCGGGCTGAGGCTGAGAGAGCCTGCCAAATCAAACGCGTTCCCATCAAGTCCCTTCTGACTCTTGGAGACCCGGGTGCTACAGACAAAAGCTGTTCCTCCGGGCTTTCTGGACGGCACGCTTCCGTGCAAAACGAGGCTCACTGCCGTCGTGGCCATGCCTCCTTGGCGACGCTTAGCGACCCTAAGAGACAGCGTAGAAGTCCCTCTGTCAGTTTCCGAGACTGTAACTCTTTACAGGAATGCGGAGCCCTGGTGGCTTTGTGGGTTACGTGTTGCGCTGCTAACCCCAAAGTCAGCAGGTCAAGGCCACCAGTGGCCCTTGAAGAGAAAGATGAGGCTTTCCGCTCACATAAAAAGTTGCAGTCTTAAAAACCCACAGAGGCGATTCTATCTATCTCTGTCTCTCTAGCAATGAGTTTAAATTCCCTCTCCCCCTTAACCCCACCCCGACGCCTCAATGCACACGCACTCTGAAGACACAAACCCAGGCAGCCCGTTCTGTGGGTAAACAGTCTGGTCCCAAGCTCAGAAGGTCCCTTGCGCTTGATGCCACCATATTGAAATGACAATAATTCTGAACCAGGCCACCACGTGTTCATGTTGCTTCTCCTGCTGGCAAATACACACACACACACACACACACACACACACACACACACACACACACACACTGGCCAGCAGCCAGGCAGCGTAGAGGAAGGGACTCCGATATTTTTCTAGTCATTCCCCTTCACCCTGGGCATTTCCCATTGCCACTGCATAACACCTTCCTGCTCCCTTCGGGGAGGATGCAGAGAGAAACTGGGAAACTGCCGAGCAGGGGATTTCATCGTAACTACAGAGTCCCTTCTCGCCTGCCCAACTGCCTGGAGCAGTGGTTCTCAACCTGTGGGTCGTTACCCTTTTGGGGGTCGAAGGACCCTTTTACTACAGTGATGAAGTAGCTATGAAAATCATTTTATGGGGCCGAGCCCCAGTGGCGCAGTGGTTGAGTGCAGGACTGCGGCCAACTGGGTTGGCAGTTCAAATCCAACAGCAGCTCTCCAGGAGCAAGGCTGGGCCTCCTACTCCCACCAGGGCAGTGATGCCAAAAAAAAATCATTTTATGGTTGGGGAGGGAGGGGTGTCACCACTGCATGAGGAACTGTATGAAAGGGTCACAGCACGAGGAAGGTGGAGAACCGAGGGACTAGAGAATCCACAGTGTGTACCGTGTAGGGACGTGTTCCCCAAGTCCCTGGGCAGACGCTGTGGGGGCTGCACAGGGTGCCACTCAGTCCTGCAAGGGGCAGGGCAATGCTCTGGAGGCTAGTTACCCTGGAAGCAGTGACCAAATGAAGCCAGGTAAACATCGCCATGCCTATAAGCCAACCAGATCAGCTTTTCCTTCCCTCCTCTCCTTTCTCATCTGATGCCCCTTATTGTTAACACATCTATGAATATGTTTGCATGGCCCTATTTAAAAAAAAAAAAAAAAGTAAGTTTGTGAGATCATTCCGTTTTGCCCAGGCTCCTCAGGAATTTTGCAGTAAGGCCTCCCCCACAATTCCATCAGAAGCTGTCCGCAGTGTGGGGAGCAATTGTGGGGAGATCGGGGAGGGGGGGGACTGTTACCCCTTGCCCAGGTCACAGCTTGATGATGTCTTCTTGGGGGTGTGGCCTGTGACACCTATGTAAATAGACCCCGTGAGGAACCGCCCTCTCTGATCTTGTGTGGTCTTCTTGGGCTTTGAGCCGATGACGATGATGGCTGCAGTGCCTTCTGACTGTCCATTCATTTGCCTCCGGCTCCAGCCAGGCTGTTTCCAGGTCCTGCTTCCTGGTTCATCTTGCCCAGCAGCTATGTGAAGGAGGAAGATTCCCTGGTTTATGGGTCTTCTCTTGATATACATCCCAATGCACCAGAAGAAGAAGCGTGCATGTGGTGTGTGTATGTGAGTGCGTGTGTGTATATGAGAGAGAGAGAGAGAGAGAGAGAAATTTGAGATGGTCTTGAGAAAGGAAAAGAAGCAAGAACAAAAATGTCTGTGTCTGAAGACCCTAAGGATGAGCCCAGCTGCCAGTTGGCCACGCTATGATGACTTCCATGTTGCTGTGACACTGAAAGCCATGCATGCCAAACTTCTAATGTCAGAAAGGTTACCCATGGTGGGCAGGTTTCTGAAAAACTTCCAGATAAACACAGACTGGAAAGAAACAATTGTGGATACCATCCAAGCCTTGGGCCTGGATTAACAACTCCACAGAAAGAAAGCCAACAATGCTCCCCACTGGGTCCATACATCATGTCGCACAAATTGAAGAGGAGGTTGAAGTTGTCAAAGATTTCGTTTTACTTGGGTACACAATCCACCCCCATGAGAGTAGCAGTCAGGAAGTCCCTGGACACATCTGCTGCAAAGATAACTTTAGAGTCTGAGAGCTAAAATGGGACTTTGATGACCGTGGGGCATCAGACCCAAGCCAAAGGCCTCCATGAATCAGAGCGTACAGGACAGGCAGAATGCTTCTGAGAAGCGAGGATGGTTGGATGTTGTCAGGATGGCTCAGACCCCAGCAAAGGGCATTATGCTTGGTAAAGTGGAGGCCATTGGATAAGAAAAAGACCCAGTGACAGCCACGTGGGCTCCAATGTGGCAACAGTAATGAGGACGGAGATGCACAAGGTATTGTCTCATTCTACTGTCATAGGGTGCCCCTAGCAACAGCCTGCCTGTGAGAAAACTGCTGACGAAGGCCAAGTTCAGGTTCCTGCAGAGCTGTGTCTAACGTGTCTCTGCTGCCACCTTCTGGTGTGTCCCTCAGCCCAGGCCCATCAGCCTCCACATCAGGCGTTCCCTGCAGCACTTCAGCCCTGTGCTTACAAAGTAAATGGGCTTGGGGGAAATATTGAAGCACAAATCACAGTCGCTGCCACATTAGGAAACAGTGGAGAACATCAATAATCATTTCCAAGTTTGCAGGCGATTTGAATTATGGCTTTGCACGCAGAGCAGAAGTCGGTCGGCTGAGCACAGCTGCTGCTGCCTGGGCACAGGCAGGGCTGTCTAAACATGGGGGCTCCCCGGGGACCTGATCAAGAATGAAGGAAGGGACATGGGGCACCAGCAGCCTCTGATCTTAACAGCCCCCATTCTTCAGGGGCTTTGTTTGTGGGTTCCTCGCAGAGGGAGGAGTCTCCTCCTGATCCAGCAGAAATGTCCTTGGTGTCCCTTTTTAGATGTCACCGGGGCCCACCTGGTGCTCCGTCCTTTTATGTACATTACAACACAATGCCAGCTCTGCAAGGACGATGATGATGTAAATGCCACCAGGGCAGGGGCCTCATTCTACTCATCGTTGTACTATCAGGACCAGAACTGTGCCCGACACACAGTCTGGAGATCTTGTGTTACCAGAAGAAGAGTCGTAACCAGTAGCCAGTTGAGGAGCCTTGAGGACAGAGGCGTGACAAATTGGGCTCCTAATCGTAAGGTCGGCAGTTCAGAACTGCCAGGTGCTCGGAGGGAGAAAAAAGTCAGGGTATCTTACTCCTGTAAAGATTTACCTTCAGAAACCCACAGGGGCGGTTCTACTGTCCTCTCAGGTCATTATGAATTGGAATCAACTGGGTAGCAGCGATAGTTTGGTCGCCAATTGAGCCATGCCAGAGCTCATGTGTGTCTTAGGAACACTAAGTTCCCAGGGGCTTTCTGTGCCTTGTCTTCCAGAAGCAGATGGCCAGGCCTTCTTCCCAAGGTAGCCAACTTCCATCAGTAAGGTCTGGGTTATCCTCCATGGGTCATCACTGAGGAAGGGGGAAGGAAATGGACATGACTGGCCAGAGGGAAGGAAGCCCATGCTCGGCTGGCTGCTGTGCACAGAGTTGGTGGCCTCCCAGTAATGAATCTCATCTTAAGAAGCTACTGTGTGCCCTGGTGCTGCCCAGCCCTCTCTTCTCTGCCCCTAGCAACAGCCCAAAGACATAAACTTGACCGGGTTTGGTTGGCTTGAAGAAGAGGTTGGAAAATCAAAGTCATCTCCCAAGTTAGGAACTGGAAAGCTGGGATTCCCACCCTGTCTGCTTTCCAAAGTCCCTCTCACTTCACACCCTGCACCTTCCTGGGTTCTCACAACAAATACCAGGGTCTGCCTTCTTCTGAGAAGTGTGGGATACTCCCGCATGCCAGGCCCACCAACTGGCAAGCCCTGAGGGGTCTCCTCCTGAAATATTAACCGGTGGCATAGCAATTCACATATGCCCATAGATCCGGCAGGAACCAGAAGCTCTTTGGAGCGACAGAGGCTGACTTGGGATGGAATATTTAGAAAGGTGGCGAGGCAGGGCATTGAGTTGGTTGGTTGGCAGGGGGAGGGAGCTTCTTCTGAACCAAGTGATTTCTTAGGCCTTCCTGATCGCTTCCCCTTCCAAGAGGTGCAAGCTGCGTTCACCTGCTAACCGGATGGGTGCATCTGCACTCCGTCCTGTGACCCCATGAAGTTAGGTCCGGCAGACTGCTTTCTTTTTATTTATTCATTTATTTTTCAGACTGCTTCCTTTAAGCTTCCCAGCCACACACTTGCCTTCGGGTCAATAGTGTCGCTACACAGACTGGCTGAGGCTCACATATTCATCAGGGCAGAACGCCTCTTCTCCCACCCAACTAGCCACTGGTGGGTTTGAACTGCTTCACCCACAGCGCCAAGAGAGCTCCTGCTGACTAAGCGTACAGCCTAGAAACTCCAATGGGGCGGCCTTACCCTCACACTCATGGCGTCGCCATAAGTCACAAGCCACTGCACCACAAGGGACTTGACTTTGGGGACGTGCTGATCCCTCTCCAAGGTCAAATAGGTAGTGACAAAAACAACAACAGCAAACTCACCGACAGGGCGTCTGAAACCAGTCTGCACCAACCGCGAAACACAGGCCCATGTTTCTTTCATGCTTCACAGACTAAAAGGACACTGTTTGTCAGCTCCAGGCAAATTAGTGGCTGGAGAGTCCCGTCTGTCTGTCTGTCTGTCTTCCACTGTCATTGAGTCTGTTCTGGCTCATAAGGACCCTACAAGACAGGGTAGAACTGCCGCAGTGGCTTTCTGAGAGTGTCTCTCTTTGCCAGAGTAGAGACTCCTCTTCCTCCCGAAGGGCAGCTGGTGCTATGAAGCACTCACCTCTTTGCAGCACAACAGGAAACCCACTATGCACCTGGGCTCCCCTATTCTGCCTGGTGTGTTACAGATTCACATGAAAGGCCTGCGGAATTTCGTAAACCGCCATCGCATGTAGCCTTTAGGAAGGGAGACCAACTTTTCGTGGCTCTCTGGGAAGATCGAAGTTGGTTGGCTGTAAGACGAGTTCGCAAGGCTTTGATTTAGAACCCGTCAGGCTCCGTGACTTTAGAGCAGGGGCGCGAACTTTTGGGGGTTCAAATGACTCTTTCACAGGGGTCAACCGATTCATCACAGTAGCAAAATCGCAGTTATGAATTAGCAAAAAAGATAATTTTATTGTTGGGGGGGACACCACAGCATGAAAAACTCTATTAAAGGTTGAGAACCACTGCTTTAGGGAGATATTCTTATAAGGCCAATTCTGGGGTGAAATCACAAGTGGCAGGAAGAGGGGTGTGGGTGGAGGGAGTAACTTACACTGCTTCTATTGTTATCCAGTGCAATTTCGATTGTGTGCCAGCTTCCAGTGTGGGAGGTATTTCAGATATACTCTGATAGTTTTGCTTTCTTTATATGAGAATAAAATGCCTAAATATACAGGCATTTACATACATGTCTATATGCTATGATAAACTAGATATAACTCAGCCTGACGATGTGACTCTCTCCCTAGGAGAGTCCTGCAAATGTTAGAACTTTTGAGAGCCTGTATGGAGACAGGCTGTATGCACACACACACACACACACACACACACACACACACTGTACACACACGCTGCTCTGGGAGGAGTCAGACATGTGCTGGAAACGGGTTAGAATTGGACTTGGGCGTCCCTGAGTGGAATACAGCGGGGCAGGTGCTTAATGGGTGCCGCCCTCCCCCTCACTCTGTAACACTGGGTCGGTAAGACCCGCCTACCAAGGAAGATGAAACTGATGCCGGAGTAAAAAGAGGTCATTTTCTTAAAGAAAGGGTGGGGACCTCGATACGTGGGACCTGGACTAATCTGTCCACCTACTTGTTTAAAGATTTCCCTGGTAAAACATTTTATGAAAAATTAAATTCTTCGCGTGCGCGGGGGACCACGTTTTTTCTCCTGCAGAGAGGCTGGTGGGTTTGAACCGCAGACCTCGCTGTCAGTAGTCCTGCGATTACCTGGGGGGGCCACCGGGTGCCTCAGCATATACCTAATTATAATATTCAAATAAAAACTAAAGACAAAAACCCCAGTTGATGTGTCACTGAAGCAGAGAAACAAGTAGTCCCGAGGAAAACCTGCCTTTTCTGAG
>PVJH01005760.1:23074-108465 GCA_004026705.1 Nesogale talazaci
TATTATTTGAACTGGCAATACTACAAAGGACAGATAAATCGGATGGCGACATGTGTACAAGTATGCTTGATACAAGATTGTTGTTAGAGCTGTCGGAAACCCCAATAAAATGATGTAAAATGATGTAAAATTTAAAAAGAGGAGGTAAATAGCACATGAAAATAAGAGTGTTCCGTTTTGGTGCAGAGCTGTGGTGGAGGAAGGGCCAGTGAAACTCAGGATACCAGCCAAAAGATGAGGGGTGCAGACCTAGGCAGAGAAGCCTGGAAAGAGAGACTTGGGGGGGAGGGATCTGCTTGGAAAAGGTCATAGTTACTCTGCACCCACGAGTCAAGACCCACATCAGCCAAACAAAACCCGCTGCCTTCAAGCAGATCCTACTCAAAGAATTTCCAAGATGGGAAATACAGGAGTAGAACTGACAGATAGGTCTCTACACACCTGGCCAAAAGTTGCAAGGCACCTTAGTAGAAGTCAATATGGGGAACACCCCCACACAACACACACTCGCATTTTCCAGTAAGTAAGGAAGATGAGATTCTCTCACCTTCCATACCCACAAAAGCACATCACCCCTGCAGAGTCACTGAGGGCCATGAAAAGCTGATGACTTACTGGAAGGTGTGCTTCTGCCATTTGGTGGGCAGAGACCAGAACTGCTGCTAAACATCACACAATGCATAAGATATAACCCCACCTCCCAGCACACACACACACACACACATACACACACACACAAAGAAGTGTCCAATCTCAAATGTCAATAGTACCAAGATTGGAAGACTCTCAGATAAAATTGAGAATAAAGTCTTTCCCATGGTAATTGTTCAGTGCCAGCTTGCATTATTAAGCTCTGAATAAGCATATTACAATTGTCACACAGAGCTTGCAAAGTGTCTGTTTTGACCAAGAAAAAGAGACTAAGGGAATTTTTCTGATCATCCTCCCTGATAACATTCGAGCTATAAGATCTGACAGGCACTTTCTCCCCAGAGTCCCTGGCAGTGGTGAATGGACTCGTGTGTTAGACTGGGTTGATGAGAGAAACAAATCCAGGGACATTCAAATGTGGAAGAGAGATTTATATCACAAAGCAATTGCATACTAAGAAAACATCCCAGCCCAGTCCAGGTCATCCCAGCCTAGCTCAGATCAAGTCCATAGGTTCAATATTAGCCCATAAGTCCCAGACTATCCTATACATCCCTCTTTAGACTCACACAACACATGCAATGATTCCGAAGGCAGGAAGATCACAAGTCTCCGCTGCCTGCTCTCTCGGGGCCCAGCATAGCTCCACAGGGCCTTGTCCACAGGAAGACACAGGCACAGAGCATGTGGCCCACCTCCGGAAAGAAAGAGAGGAAGTTCGCAGAATCCTCATGAGAGGACCATGCCCACAAGGAGGCATCAACAGGCTGTGACCTGATTGACGGGCTAAGACCACATCTCTTCACTCTCCCACCCTGCCCCACCCCCGATCATTTTACTGAGGGCTCTTACAGTTCTTATAATGATCCATACATCCATTATGTCAAGCATATTTGTACATGTGTTGCCATCATTATTTTCTGAACATTTCCTTACTATTTGAGCCTTTGGTATCAGCCCCTTTTTATCATCTCCCTCGTGACCTCTCGATAAATTATACATTGTTATTATTATTATTATTTTCATATCTGACACCGACCACTGTCTCCCTTCCCACAGGATTTCTCCCCTCTTCCACCCCCCACTTTCCCCCTAACCCTCCTTGTATCAACACTCCCATTTCTGTTCCTGAGGGGTTTATCTGACCTGGATTCCCTGTGTCATGAGCTCTTGCTCTGGCCTAGCCCACAGTGAAAGGCAGGAGAGGGTTCATGAGAGTGGGAGGTGAGGAAACCTCAAAGAACCAGAGGGATAGCATGTGTTTCCTCGGTGCTAAACTTCACCTTGGTTGGTTCACCTCTTCCTTGTGACCCTTGAGGGGATGCCCATTATCTAAACATGGCTTTGAGATCTCTGCTCCAAACCCCCTCATTGTCAACAATACATTTTTTTGTTGTTGTTTTGACCCCTTCACTCTTAATATCCTCAAGTTGGCATTAGGTGATGGAACTCTCCCACCGAGTCACTCAGTGCTGAGCAGTGCTGCTCGGTACACGGAGTTCTTAAGTGACAGCTGCAGCTTTGCTATTTTGTAGTTCTCCCTCCTGTGTCCTGGATGCAGGAGCTGTGCCTGGAGGAGCAACAGCCTTCTTGGAGCCATGAGGTTGGAGGCACAAGTTGAGTGTGAGAAGCTAGAGCTCTCACAGGTAACAGCCAGGAACAGTGATCCCCAGAGTCCCTGTCGCCTTTGTTTCATTGAGTTCTCTATCCCTCAAAAGTGAACCCAATCCTCACTAACCCTATGAATCCCCCAGCCATGCCGGCATCTGAGGTGGACCCAGCATGGGTTTTCCTCCCCATTTGCTGCCAAGATCAAAGGCATCGGCCATGACCCCAGTTGGCCTGGAGGTTAAGTCCAAGCACAGCAGGAACCCAGTGACCCCGTGTCACCCCGACATGCTCAGCTGCAGGTCAGACATCGCCTGGACTGAAAATAAGCCGAATGGGCCGATGCTGAGTCAACTCCAATGTCATAGCACTCCAGCCAAGAGCATCCTAGACTGTAAATCATTATGGATACCCTGCACGGGAGTCTGGAGCCAAGGAAACTAAGGACGTCTGAATCCAGCCTGGACTTTCGTTCACGCTGCTGTCTCCACTGGGGTTCGGTAGATGTGCCAGAGGCCGCTGTAGATAGTGAGTGATGAGAGCAATGGGAATTTTCTGGATTTCTTTCACCAGGACTTCTAAATCTAAAAGCATCCTCAGATAAAGTATTTTCTTACAACTGCATAGTCCCAGACCCCATGGTAATCATAAAGAATCAATCTATCATCCCAGGTGAGATTTATCTTTAAAAAAAACAAAAAAAGCCCCCAGGTTTGAAAACCTGCCCTCACCCAGGCATGCCCAACTGATGACATCACTAACAATCACAGTCCCTTTAGGCTTCATCTTGTACCCCCTGCAGGACTCCAAGCAAAGACCCTCGGGCTAGCTGCTCAGCCACCACCAAGACAGAAGTCGCCCCCTGTTTTTCCCAGAGTTGACCAAACCACCCCCCTGGGGGCGCGGGAACTGCAGAAGCAGCTGCCAACACAGTCTCCTGGACTACAGGCTATAGTACAAACACTTTTCATTGCTGGGTAGGGGAAGGGGTTTTTGTTAATCCGGCTAGACTAGAGAAACAAATCCATAGATACTCAAGTATATAAGAAAGAGGTTTATATGCAAGAGCAATTGAACATTAAGAAAACATCCCAGTCCAGCCCAGTCCAAGGTCATAAGTCTGATATTAGCCCATTTGTCTGATACCAATCAGACTCACAAAGCACATGCAACGACACCGGGACAATCAAAGACCAGTGGGTGCAGAGTCTTGTGTATCCAGTGGCGATCAAAGCATCTCAGCGCTGGCAGGGGTCTCCCCGAGGCTCCTCCAGTTTCAAGAGCTCAGGGTCTATCAGCACGCTGTCATGTGTCTTGTCAGCTGCAATGGGTCCCAGGGAGTGAGCAGAGAGAGAGTGTCTCCACCTCCAAGAAGGAATTACCACATTTGCCAGAATTCTGAGGAGAAATCCATGCCCACAATCTAGCTATCTCCAGATTGACCGGTTAAACTCCATCCCTACACTCTTAATCCTCGAATTGACACCAGAATAGGTGACTGCCACAGGGCTGGATCATGCCTTTTCATCTGAAAAGCAGGTAGTAGGCCAAATAAGTTTGGGAACATATGGATAGCAGTCAAGGGGCAGGGATGTTCAAGATATCTGATAGGGAGGGTTCAGCTTCTAGAACAGCTGTTCTCAACCTGTGGATGGTGACAACCCCTTTAGGGGTCCAACGACCATTTCCCAGGGGTTGCCTGATTCATCACAGTAGCAAAATGACAGTGATGAAGTAGCAACGAACCAGTTTTCTAGCTGGAGGGTCACCACCACAGGAGGAACTATATGAAAAGGTGGGGCAGCAGGACGAAGATTGAGAACCCCTGTTCTAGAACAAAAGCAAACTATTTTCTTGTTGTGTGTGTGTCACTAAGACCAAATAGCTTCGGTTAGAAATGTCTGTTCAATGATACACCCAAAAAAAAATAAATAAAAAGGTCTGAACAGGGCTGAACCCCAATGGCATAGTGTTTGTGCACAGGACTGCGGCCCACTGGTGTGGAGGTTCAATTCCAGCAGCGGCTCCCCAGGAGCAAAGGCTGGGCCTCCTACTCCCACCACCAGAGGGCAGTGATGCCCCCCCCCCAAAAAAAGGTCTGAACATTCACAGTCACTATTGATATGTGATCGGTATTATTCGATGCCATTGTGGTCATCTGCTTCCCAGTGACCCCGGGTGGAAGGAGGGACACGCTGCCTCACAATCACTGTGACAACGGGGCCTGTGGTAACAGCCATTGCATCCACCCGCCTTGTGGAGGGCCATCCTCTTTGTCGCTGACTCTGCTTGACAAGCATGCTCCGAGGCATACCGAGGCAGCCTCTTGTTCTTCACTGGCTTGCTGCTCATTAACAACAGTCCCAAATGTAATGTTTCCCTATGTCTTGGGCTCCCCTGCCCCCCACCCTATCTCTTGCAATGCAAGAGGAACAAAAACAAGACCTATCAAGTTTCCCCAGGATGTGGAACATTTTTCAGGTAAGGATAAACCAGGTTCTTTCCGGAAACTGATTTCTGACCACATGACTACAACCCAAACGCCACAGGTTGGGGGCCGAGTTCTGACATACCACGATCAAAACACGCTGTATAATGCAGTGGCTGCAGGCAGCCCCAGACGACAGCACGGCCAAGTGACCCTGGGGGCTGACCCTGTCCAGCAGCCACTTGCTGGTCGTCTAACACAGGGGGAGGACGCTGGCCGACCCTAAGTTGAGACTCACCCCTATCAAGTTCATGCCGACACCTAGGGACCCTCGTCACATCTCGGACTGCAAATCTCGCCTGAAGCAGGCAGCCTCGTCTTTCTCCCACGCAGCAGTGGGTGGGTTCAAACAATTAGTAGTAACCCAATGCCTAACCCTCCGTGCCGCCAGAGCTGCTAAACCCAAGCTCAGTCAGCCTCCACTGCCACGTTCACAGCTTGGAAGAGACGGCTTGTGAGATCTCTCCGAGATTTAGAACTTTGAGGTTGGAATCTCGAAGCCAGGGTTTCACCTCAGACCCCCAAGATCACAGTACGACGGCTTGTGTTAGCACAGCTGACTGGTCCGTGAGAGACAAGACCGAGGCCCTGCGACACCGTTCGGGTCTGGACCTGAACTCCTCTCGGTGGCTCAGTTTCCAGGCATTATGATAAGGGATTGATCAGACGGTCTGAAAATCGCTGATAAGGACAGCAATAAGGGAGAGGTATGCAGGCCTGGGGATAACCAACCATTTAAGACCGCAAGGGCAGCCTTGACCCGAGGACCAAGTTCAGAGGTTTAGGAAAGGAGATGGAATGGAAACAGGAAATGGCAGAAAGACGTGGACTTAAAGGGTTGCATTGGATGAGATGAAACAAAATGCGTAGGCATGGCTGAGTGTCAGTCAGCAAGTCGATCATCCCTCTGTAAACCTTCACCCAGTGCACAACAGAAAGTGCTTCAAACGAATAGTGACTAAGACTGAAAGACAGGCAAACTTTAGCAACCAAAATTAATGAAGGAGACCAAGTCTGTATCAAACCCATCAGCCCTGGTACCTGATGCTCTGGGCTGCTAACTACAAGGTCGGCCTTTCAACCCCACCGGCGGTCCTGTGGAAGAAGGAAGAGGCTGTCTGTTTCCCTATAGCTTTATGGTCATAGGATCCCCAAGAAGCAGTGCTACTCTCTCCCACAGGGCCATTCTGAGTCAGCATCAAGGCAGTGGCGGTGACTTGGAGGGGGCTTCCTTGAGGATATAAATTGGGTCTTTATTTAAAGATGCCTTTCAATCCATTTGCATCTAGCATGGATGCAGTCGGGTGAGGCTGTGAGGCGCCCAAGGATAAAAAGCTCACAACTAGTCGTGGAAGGGAAAGACCCCATCAAGCAGATGTTTGAAACATGAAGCAGGTGTTGATGTTTATTTATACCTGGCTACTGCATAGACATTGTTAAAAGCTCAAAGTAGGAGTTCTCTCAGCAAAAGAGAGACAAAGGAACACAAACAAAACAGCAGTGGTCAACAAGCATGGGGGCAGGGGGGTGTTCCGCCTACCTAAGAAAGAGACATGCAAATGATATCCTCAACGAGGGACTGCTTTTCTTCCTATGTGGTTTTGGGGCTTGTTTTTGATTGCTGTATATGCCAATGATGATAAAGAGCGAGTACAAAGATATTCTCATACATTATTGCTAGGATGAGCATAAATCGGTAGAAGTATTTTGGAAAATATGATGTTCATAAGCATGCATGTAAATATTCATGCCCTTTGATTCTTTGATTCCACCAAGAATAGAGGATGATGTAATACGCCTGAAGGTGTTCACTGCAGAGAGAAATTGGAAGACATCTCGAAATGTCACACCAAAACAAAGGGGGTGGGGAGAGCTGAGAGAAGATTGTAACATGTGTTATATTGACTTAAGTAGCATTATAAAAATGATACTTTGCAGGCTACTTAGCAACAGAGAAAATGTTTATGAGCTGTGAAATGTAGTAAACTGTCAGGGAATGTATATTTCTTTGGCTTACACAATGTTTTTAAGACGCTTACTGGTAACTAACATTTGAAAACTGAGAGTTTACATACAAACCATGTTGTTTGGGATGTTCTGGAAAACTGATCTCTTTGGTGTGAAAACAGTCATTTGGAGCTGAGCGGCAACTGTTCTTTTGGGGGAAAGGAGCATCGGGACCCCTTAAGATCCATAGTGCCAACCCAGTGGCTCTTGGAGACATTAGAGTTCATGACCCCTACCCCAGATTTTTAAATTGGGATATAAAATCAGATATATAATTTATAACTATTTTTAGTTCTCCCCTTGTGACAGTTACATAATCTAATGTCAATTTGATGAAAGGATGGCGTGTAGTGTCAATCGGGTCATTGCTAATAAAGCTTTTGTGTGGGCATGACCTTCTCTTGAGGATTCTGGGAACTCCCATCTTCCTCCCTGGGGGCGGGACACACACTCTCCATGAGTGACATTCCTGTTGAAAAAGCTACATGGTGCTATGCTGATGGAGCCAGAGCCCCGCAGCTGGAGGAGTCACATGGAGACCCACGCCAGTGCTGAGATACTTACACCACCACTGGATCCACAAGACTTTCCATCTACTGTCCTGTGAGCTTTGTGCATTCGGCATCATTGCATGTGTTATGTGAGTCTGAAGAGGAATTTATGGATAGGTATCGGACATATGGGTTAAATATCAGACCTAGAGACTTGATCGGGATTGGGCTGTGATCTTTTCTGAATATACAACTGCCCTTTTATATAAAGCCCTTTCTTATACACATACAAGCACCTATGGATTTGTTTCGCTAGTCAACCAGATTAGCACACCCCTGATGCTGTAGATTGGTTGTATTTGAATTCTAGAATTTCGGTTGCGTTTTCCTCCTTTCTCTTTCAAACTTTTCTGGTATGACTTTTACATTGTTTTAATGGGTAGACATTGATCTAACTCAATGTAACCAATCTTTTGGTAAATACCAATGCTGTCCAGCAATCAGAAGAGGAAGACGAGATGTCTCTTCCCCATCATCCCATGGCTAGGTGGGATGTTACAATGAAAGCACGTTTAGCCTACATTGTTAACCACTGAACACACACAAGTCAGGATTTACACAATCAGGTCCTAGGTAATCCCAGGGAAGTCCCCTAGTTTCTGTTCTCAGCCACTACAATATTGAAATGGATGCTTGAAAGAGACGTGCATGAACCCTTTTTTTCTCTAGCACACTCAGCGGGCAGCCATGGCGGTATTTTGCAAGGTCAGACAACAGTGTCAGGTCAGGTGACTGAGCTTTCTATGAAGTAGGTTGACAAAGGACACATGGGGCTCTAGCCCTCCACCACTGGGCTCAGTAGAATCTTCCTGCAGTGGTGGTGAGAAGCCGGCCATCCTTGTGCTTGACCATGTTTCTCTTTACTCCTACCCATTTGGTAAGCGAGCAAGTCTTCCCAACATGCCTTCTGCCACCCAATGTAGCCTCTGTAAGCCAGGGTCTTCAAAGACAATCCAATGGGAAGGTGGAGTCCTGATAGGATGCTTCAAATGCTAATTACATGTCTCTAGGATCTATAACAAAGTTGAGATAGATAGATAGATAGATAGATAGATAGATAGATAGATAGATAGATGATAGATGATAGATATGCTTCACATGATTAAAAATGGTGAGGTTAATTATTGCTCAGAAACTAGAGCTATTGGTTCTTAAAAGTATATTTCTTTTCAGTCTATACTTTATTATAAATGTCGATCGTATTTTTACATTATTAACACTGTCTTTCCCCAGCTCATTGTATTTATAAAATGCATGAATAGCAAAATCAAGGGAATAGGGTCAGCTACAATGACTAAGGGGATCACACAATAAAAGAGCCTGTGAGTTGGCTCCCTCACTCCGCTATCTTCAATGCAGGTGCGGACACCACACGGCGAGGGAGATGAAAGTCAGCTTTCCAAGTGTCCACATGCATGTAGTGTGTCAAACTCAATACAAGAGCAGTCTCGGGATGCCAACGACAGCATTTGTTGAAATGTTGCAAGTAGAAAGTTCAAGGTGTCTGGTCATTTTTATTCAGGTCTCATTCTGTAGACGGTCATGATTTTAGAAATTATGAGAATAATGTAATTGAATGTAAATATAGGTCTAGTGATATTATGAATAGAAAGTGGCCTGACAAAATGAATAAATACATTAATCCGGTTGAAGGGAAGCCAGGCTGGTGTCATGACCCCTCTCTGATCGCTACAAAATAATCAGATAAACTGGTTTCTGGCACTGTCGATGCGGTCTTTATCCTGGGATCGTTGCCTTTTAACGGGGAAGCTTAGACTCAATGTCTTAACCAAAGCAAGGTAACTTCTGTGATGGTCTTTAGAAACCATTTCACTGCACAGTTCTCTACATCCTCGGTAAGTAGCAATTCCCCCCAAACTCACTGCCGTCAAGTCAATTCTGACTCACAGAGGTCCCACAGAACAGGGTAGAATTGTCCCTGTGAGTTTCCAGGACTGTAATTTTGTGGGCGGTGGGGGGAGGCAGGGATAGCGTAGAAAGTCTCATCTTTCTCCCACAGAGAGGTTGGTGGTTTCAAACAGTTGACTTTGCAGTTAGCAGCCCAACACCTCACCACTCTGCCACCTGGGCTCCTGCAAGAGGGTTCTTAAACGCTCATGAGCAGCCATCTAACTGACAACTATTGGTCCCCCCCTCCAGGAGAAAGAAGAGTGATGGAAACTGAGAGACAGGGCAATAATTAGCCCGATAGACTAATAGATCACAAAACATCAGTCTCTAAATACCACTCGTCCCTGGGGAAGCTGGACTGACCCGGGGCTTGGGGGCCGGTGTGGGTGGAGGCTACAAAAGCAGACACTGACACTTTACGCTGGACTATGGGCTAGAATGGGAGCCTTGGAAGCATAATCATTACAAGTTAGATTAGGATCCATAAGGTGAGCAGTTCGAAACCACTAGCTGCTCCACAGGAGAAAAATGTAAGGAGTTACAGTCTTAGAAACCCCAAGGGGAAGTTCCACTTTGTCCCTAGGGTTGTCATGCATCAGAATGGAGTGTTGGCAGGGAGGGGTGAGGGTTTGTTTTCAAAGGACTAGAGTATAAAGGGTTTTCATTGCCAGAGGGCAGCAGGGCAGGAAGGAGTAAAGACCTTTCTTCCCAGGCACCTGGGCTAAGGTGAACCTACAGTCTGTCAGTCAGTAGACAATTGTTTTAACTCCAGGGGGACTCCACTGACTCATCAGATGTGACACATGAATCTACTCATCTGTTCAGAAGAGGGGGTGGAGGGGAGCCTGGGGGTAGAGTTTATGGGAGCTCTTCCGTCATCTAAAATTTTAGATAAAAAAATGACTCCACAATTTTAATTGTATCAAGATGTTTCAAATGAAGAACTGAAATGAGAAGGCTCCGATCTTTTGACTTGGTGGGTTTGAGAACACCCAGCTCCTCTTGACAGTTCTGGTCAGTCATTTGATCTCCTGTGTCTTCTAGTCCACCAGCCAGCCACGCGTGACCTAGAACCCCACACACACCCCACCAAATGGCCTGGCTTTGAGACAGAACCCCTCACGTTTACATCACCCTTCCTCTAGCGGGCTGGCCATGGATTCCACTGGGCATCTTTCTCACCACTGAGAACTTTAGCACCATCGTGTCTACAGGATGGCCATCGCCTGCACCAGCTTTGAAACGCTTTTCTACTCGGGCAATTGCTCAGAGCTGGGAGTGTCCCCGTCACCTAGTTACAGGAGACGGAGCAGCAGCTCCCAGTGAGGCACAAGCTGTCTCTGTGCCCAGAACATGAACAAGCCAACAGGGCCTTCTGCTGCCTCCTTGGGAATGGGAGGAGCAAGATACAATGCTCTGACCTTGACTCTGTGTGTGTGTGTGTGTGTGTGTGTGTGTGTGTGTGTGTATGCGCGCGCGCGCACACGCAAGGAGAGGGGGTGAAGCTTCCCCCCTGTTCCCCATGAGCTCACTCCCAGCATTGGACCCACAGAGCTGCTGTTCAGCTCTTCAGCAGTGCCACTACCACCCCCACAATGCTGGTCCACTCCGTATCACTTTAGTAAATGTGTCCAGTGCCTTCCGGGGAGCCCCATTCAAGAAAACAAAAAACATAATTGTTCTTGCAATGGCATCCATGCACTACGACATGGGGTGCTTGCTGATGAAGTAGAGGTATTCATTCCTGGCGAGCTCATCTATTAAAACTACAGTCATGGGCTGAGCCCCGGTGGCGTAGTGGTTGTGTGCGGGACTGTGGCCCAATGAGTTGGTGGTTCAAATCCAACAGCAGCTCTCCACGAGCAAGGCTGTGCCCCCCACTCCCACCAGAGGGCAGTGATGCCAAAAAACACCCTACAGTTGCACCCAGGATCACTAGGGGTCCACACTCATTTGACAGCCCTAAAATGTCCATCCGCAGACCAGTGGAGATCATCCTGTAGACACAAAAGAACCTGGGATTCATGGACAACGGGAATCGGTGGGGAGATGGTTACCAAGTCGGAAAACCCCTCCTGGCTCCTGCAAGTCTGTGGCTACTTCTGAAGGGGTCCCTTCATCACCCCTACATCTGTCTCTCTCGGACACTGATGCCTCCCTATGGAGGACTGGGCTTGACCAACCTACCCTTGTTTCAGAATGAAGGGAGGTCCTTCCACCCATGTGCTTTACTGCCCTGTAATTTGAAGGGATTGTGGAAAGGATAACTGTTCCTTCTCATTTCGCAGAAATATAACGCATACACAGCCAACCGGAAAGTAAATAGAGAAACCTTTTTAATTTCTTGGGAGGTAAATTTCCTGAGTAAGTTCTGTCTCTTTTATTATTATTAATCATAAAGACAAGCTGATCTTTATTCATTACCAAAAATAAAGGCTCTGGTAACACTTTATTCTCCACAGATGCAAACAAGCTCATCTACTTTGACAGGAAAAAAGGCAGACACGGTAAAGACGGATCCTTAGTACAAAAATTAAAGCAATACAATTTTCAAGGGTTTTATTTATTATTCTGGTATGAGTTCGCTTGCCTGACTCACTGTGTGTTTATCTTGCGAGAGTTTTCAGAAGTGAGGAGGAAATACCTGCAGGCTGATTTTAAACAATAGGAGAAAGGGATTAAGAACTAAATATATAACATAAAGCCTCTACTTATTAACCTAGGAAGAATGTTCCTGAAACTTCACTTCAACTGGTCAGTAGTGCCTAAAATAAACGAACTTCTTTTCATGGACAGATCTTCACGCTGACAAGAGGATCAGATGGGAGTCATAAATTGTCAAGTCACAATCCCCTGCGCGGACTCTGTTATTTTTTTTTAAGACCTGACCTGAAGTCAATCATGCAAAATAGTCGTTGTTCACCATCATCTACTGGTGAATGAACCCACAAGGGTGTCATGTCTTTTCAATGAAAGAATCATGATATCCTGACAACCTTCCTAAGATGCCAGTAACTTCTGAAGCAGGAATTCTCAGGCCGTGTGAAGAGACCACGTGCCTGTGCCCCGCTGCTCCGCATGGGAGAGCCTGCAGGGACGTCCAATGCAGCTGTCCTTGGTGGACACAAGCATGCAAGCCGGGCCCAGGCTGGCCTCTTCTCTTGGCCAATAATCTGAAAACGGATTAACGGAAGAAAGGGCTGGGGTGGCGTGTCGACTACCAGGTACTAGCCCAGATAAAACCGCAAGAATTTTTACACTAGAAATGGACTGCCGGTAACATAAGGTCACTTGTTATCCATCAGGTGAATTTAAGAAGCTGCCCCACAATGGAGGAAAGGGATTTTACACATGGCTACAGGAAATTCTTTGGGGAGTCATTCGATTTGGAACCCACTTCTGAGCAGCACTGGGAGACAGTTCCATTGTCTGGTGCACCCAACGGACGCTCAGCATGGTGCCACGCACACCCTGACACCCTCCCAGGATCTGCCAATGCCTCCCAATCAGGGAAGGGCACCTTCTGACTCGGATGGGGTGGGGGGTAACCTACATTGTGTAGCTATCTCTTTAAAAGTAGGTGATCCATATCTGGGCTCGATTAAACCATACGGTCTCCTTCAACTAGAACATCCCACTGTCCACATACAATTCACCGGAGGAGGCTATGAGGCAACCCCAAGCTGGGTGCTTCTTGAAATGTAAGCACACGACAAAATATCCCACTGACCACCTTCCTTTAACATTCTTTCAAGGTATAAGGTCACTGGGGTATCTTACTACCATCTGGATTGTTCCCAGAGGGAGGTCTGTATGCAAACCAGATATCCAGATGCTTCGTTTTCTGCAGGAGGCAAATCCTTCGCTTTTCACTCAGCTCGCTGTCTTCTACAAGCCATCATCCAGCTTGGGTTGGGGGTGAATTCTCCCAGGCAGAGAATTCTAATTCTAACTCCACGCCCTTCCTTCAGGGACTGGGAACTGGAAGGTAGTGCAGCTCTCTCTGGCCATCTTCCAGGCATGGGACTCCGTATGTCTTGGGGTAAGTTCGACTTGCCATTTTAAAGAACTCTTCTGCGGCATCCAGAGCGATGAGTCGATCCTGCCGTGGGAAAGAGAAATTACGTGGATCCATCTCCGAGGTAGGAACCAGGCTAAGGTGTCCCAGGTCGGTGGGAAAAAGCCAATCTAACAACAAAACCCACCCGTAGAAATAATAGGCTACTACAATAATGTGCTACATTTTTCTCAGCCGAGTTAGACACGCCCCTTAGTCCTTTCTGTCATCCGAGGCGCACTTCACCACTTTCCGAGTTATTTCTGAATCTTTTTCCAGTGTAGGCTACACCAACAGTGTTTCACCTCTCTGACTAATGGTCCAGACGCTGCCTGCAGAGCAATAGCAGTCCCAAATACAGGCTCCAGATACAGGAGCCAGAGGCCTCCATAGATCCAAAGGGGATCCTGAGCAATGCATTTTCAAAAGTCGCCAGGTGATCCTGATGCCAGTGACCACCAGAGGGCGCCGCCAGCATTATCCATCTGTCACCCCACGCTGGAGTGGGGTGTGTGCACGGTAAAATGACCAGACTTTTGAACAATTTAGCAACGTCTTGTGGCATTTTTAAATTAAAGTAAATATTTCTACGTTACAATTTTTGCATTCTATGAAAATTGTTGTTGCTCCATATAGACCAAATTTTTCATCAAGAACCCTCCTTCGCCCCGGTCAATGGTGTCCCGCTTAAAATCTGGTCACTTGAGTTCAAGGTCGAATGCAGCCTAAGCCGCGTGCTGAGCAGGAAGGGCAGATGTCAAGCACAACGGAGGACGGGGAAAGCCCCCCACTTACCACCACGATGAGGTATCTCTCAGAGAGCTCCCAACTTGGCGGGAAAATGTTGGTCTCTTCGGCCAGTTTCAACAGCAGTTCCCGTGCTTTCCTGGTGTTCTTAGAATCACTGACGGTGCTGAGCTTAGTGACTGACAGCAAGGAATCAACTTCCCTTTGGAAACCTGCGGGGGGCGGGGGGGGGGAAGAATACCCCGCGTGTAAGAGAAGGCAGGCAGCAAAAACGATGCCCGGAAACAAAGACCAGAGGTTCCACCTCACAGACCCGCCACAGGGTTTCTGTAAGTCTTCACAGGCTCAGACAGCCTGCTCTCTCGCCCCCAGAGTGGCAGGTGGGTTTGAACGCCCCATCTTGTGGTTAACAGACCAGAGTTGACCCGACAGCACCAGCAGGGGACCTTGCCAGGAATCTGAAGCCCAAAGCATCACTCCTTGAGCAGCTCCTAGCTCTCTGTGACCACTGAGCTTCTCCTCAAAATTCTTACTCTTTCCTCTTAAGAAATGTGTTTTAACAAAGATTGAGCCTCACATACTTACTCACTGACTGCCTGTTTGGTTGGTTGGTTTGTCTGTTGGTCTGGGATCCTCTTTCCACTCCCATCTTTACCTCCTTTCTTAACCTCAGGGGTCCCCCTGTCCACCTCACCCTTAGTCTCCTAAGTTTCCCACCTCCGTGCCCCTACTACTCCAATCCTAGATTCCTCTCTATGGTTGGCTGGTTAAAAATAAGTCACCCAATGGTATAAAACACTGAAAGGTCTCTAGGGTAACAAACACTGTGAAAAAGAGACTCTTAACTCATATGGCAGTTACATTATCTACTGTCAACTTGAGCAAGAGGTGAAGTCTAGCCTGTCAATCAGGTCACAGCCAATGAAGCCTCGTGTGGGCACGGCCTTGTCCTGAGGGTTCTGGGAAGTCGCATCTTCCTCCCGGGAGGTGGGGCACACACTCTCTCTTTGAGACATTCCTGCTATCAAGGCACATGAAGCTATGCTGGTGGAGTCACATCCCTGATGCTGGAGGAGCTACGTGGAGACCCACACCAGCACTGAGATGCTTCCACCACCACTAGACACACAAATCTTTCTACCCACCAGCCTGTGATCTTCCTGTACTTGGCATCACTGCATGGCTGCGTGAGTGCAAAGAAGCCTTTATGGACTAGTATCAGACATATAGGCTAATATCAGACTTAAGGAGTGGGCTGTTTTCGATCAAGCCTTTTCTTATCCACACATGAATGTCTATGAATTTGTTCCTCTAGTCTACCTGGACTAACACATCACTCCTTGAGCAGCTCCTAGCTCTCTGTGACCACTGGGCTTCTCCTCAAAATTCTTACTCTTTCTTCTTAAGGAATGTGGACGAGCAAAATGGGTAAAGCCCTGGTCCCAAGCCCCTCCACACCAACTCAAGCATAGGGGCCAGCAGGTGGGCACTCACTTCTGAAGAGTTATAACACGAAAGGGCACGTCCTCCTATAAAGCAGAAGGATGAAGCACTCCAAAGTTTACAAAGTCTTCTCTCAAACCTCAAAACAAACTTATGCTATGATGGGACAACCCTGGTAGAATTAAGAAAAGCCATGGAGACACAGTCTGGGAGTTGTGCCCAATCTGCCCCCACTACCACACCGAGGCAAAACACTAAGGGCGTGCAACAGAACAGCCAGGGGAGCAGAGCAGGAAGTCCAAGGGGCACCAAAAAGGGACTTTGGGGCCAGGCCATGGTACCCCATCAGACTCAACCAGAAAACACTCCTAAAGGTCAATAAACAATCCTTGAACTATTTACAGGCTCTTTTTGGGGGGGGGGATCATTTTTTTTGTTGCTTTGTTTTGCTCTGTCTTGTTTTTGTGCATGTTATTATTTCCTCTCATATCTATCTAGATAAGATAGGCAGATACACAATTTGGAGGAGAAAACAATTGGGGCCAGTGGTTCTAGCAAGACATGGGAGGGGGGAAAGGAAGTGGTGTTAACAAATTCAGGACAGGGAACAACAGGTGATCAAAAATTGGTGGTGAGGAGAGTGTAGGGGGCCTGGTAGGGCTTGACCAAGGATAATGTGACCAAGGAGGAATTACTGAATCTAAAATGAAGGCTGAGCATGATAGTGGGCCAAGAGGAAAGTAAAAGGAAACAGAGGGAAAAACTAGGAGGCAAAGGACATCTCTAGAGGTCTAAATAAAGGCATGTACATATGTACATATATTTATATATGATGATGATGATGATGGGGAAATAGACCTATGCACATATATTTATAGGTTTAGTATTAAGATAGCAGATGAACGTTGGGGCACTAATGATCACTGAAGACAAAATGGGTATATAAGCAAATGTGGTGAAGAAAGGTGATGGTGCCTGACTATCCAAAGAGGCTTGAAGGTAAACAAGCAGCCATCTAGCTCAGAAGCAACAAAGCTCACATAGATGAAGCACAGCAGTCTGTGTGATCATGAGGTGTTGAAGGGATCAGGTATCAGGCATCAAAGAACAAAAACATCAAGTCACTGTGAATGAGGAGGAGTGCAGAGTGGGGACCCAAGACCCATCTGTAGGAACCTGGACATTTCCTTACAGAAGAGTCTCAAGGAGGATAAGACCCAGTCAGGCTGCAATGTATCAATGATGAAACATACAACTTTCCTCTGGTTCTTCAATACTTCCTCCCACACACACTATCATGATCCCAATTTTACCTTACAGATCTGGATAGGCCAGAAGATGTACACTGGCACAGATAGAAACCAGAAACATGGGGAATCCAGAACAGATGATCCCATCAGGACCAGTGGTGAGAGCAGTGATACCGGGAGGATGGAGGGAAGGTGGAGTAGAAAGGGTAAACCAAGGATACAGATCTACATATAACCTCCTTCTTGAGGGATGGACAACAGAAAAGTGGGTGAAGGGAGACATCGGACAGTGTAAGATATAACAAAATAATAGTAATCAATACATTATCAATGATTCATGAGGGAGGGGGGAGTAGAGAGGGAGGGGGAAAATGAGGAGCTGATACCAAGGGCTCAAGTAGAAAACAAATGTCCTGAGAATGATGATGGCGACAAATGGACAAATGTGCTTGACACAGTGGATGGATGGATGGATTGTGTTATGAGATGTACCAGCTCCCAATTAAAAAAGAGGGAGAGGGGAGGGAGCTCAAGGTCTCTTAGGGCTCAAGTTGAAAGGAAATGTTTGGAACTGATGATGGCAACATATGTACAAATGCGCTTGATATAATTGATGTATGGATTGTTATAAAAGCTGCAAGAGCCCCAATAAAACAGTTCACTCAAAAACAAAAACAATTTAGAAAAACCAGCGCCCAATTTCTACATAACAACACAATAACTTCCCCAATTTTAAAGGGTTCCGTCTTTCTGAAATACTATCCTGAGTTTGTGGCAGTCATGTACTTGTTGTCAATTTAATGACTGGGATGCGAGCCTGTTAATATGTAGATTGCCAATGAAGCCTCTGTGTGGGCATGGCTTTCTCCTGAGAATTCTGGGAAGTTTCATGGTATTTCCCTTCGTGGAGATGAGAGACCATTCCCCCAATTATGGAAGACACTCAACTGACAAGATGGATTCCTGGAGAATAGAGGAGCCAGAGAAGAGGCCACATGGGCTAGCCCACGCCAAGTGGAGACTCCTGTCAGTGCTGGGATGCTCGGGAGGCCACGGGGAGACCCCTGCAAGCGCTGAGATGCTTTTACTGCCACCGCACACACAAGACTCTGCACCCACTGGCCTGTGATTGTCCTGGTGTCATCACACATGCTTCATGAGTCAGGAGACTTTATAGACTGGTTCGGATATATGGGCTAATATTGAACTTATGACCTTGGACTGGACTGGGTTGGGATGCTTTCTCAATGTTCCATTCCTCTTGTACATAAACTTTTCCCTTATATCCATATACATGTCTATAAATTTGTTTCTCTAGTCTACCCGGAATCACACAGAGTTTTACTGCCTCTGTTACACAAGATTTTCCCCAACCTACCTTGTTAGAAGTTATGGTGGCAGGGTGGGTTACATGTTGGGCTGCTAACCTCAAGGTCAGTGGTTCAAACCCACAACTGCTCCTAACAAGAAAGGTGAGGCTCTTGGCTCCCATAAAGTTTTACTGCCTCAGAAAATCCATTCTGCTTTTTCCTACAGTGGCACTCTGGGTAGGAATCAATTGCACGGTAGTGAGTCTGAGTTTCAGAGTTGCCTTGTCTTATAAAGTTATTACTCATTGGTCCATCCCATGACTCCACGGTCCGGGGCTACCCTGCCTCAAGGGCAGAGCGTGTCCTCCAGACAAGGTCTGGTGGCCACAAAAAAAGCAGATGATGATACGCAAGAGGAGATGGAAAGCGGATTGGGAAAACCACCAGAGAGCTGTATGCGTACATTCGTCTACTATTGAAGCACGGTGGGGAAAGCGCAGCGCGGGGGTCACAACTATGTTCACGTCTCCGTCTCTCTCGGACTCACCTAACGCTTCCAGAATGCGTTTCCATCTGTTTCTCACTTCTCTTCGGATCTGCCGCAAGGCGTAGATGTCGTAGTTGAGCTTCTGCCATTCCTGTGAGAAAAGTGAAAACCAGGTTTTACTTTCTACTCTCTGCCCTAAACTGCTGCCTCACTCCTGTCCGAATATGCTGGTCTCTTCAAAGCCTACCTGAATGGAGAAAAAACAAGGAGAGGGTTGGAATGGAGGTGGCTGGGAAGCACAGGTTTCTGGAGAACCCACCGCGTGCCCGGCCATAGGTCCCTTGACATCAAATTACCTTAGTTAGACTTTTCGCGTGACCTATTTCCTCTGTTCCTGTTTTCAGCTATAAAGCAGGGCTGAGAGTGGCCAACATTTCTCATCTGAATGTTAGGGAGATTGAAGACCAATAAAAGCAACTCCCTCTGCCCAATGAGGGCTCAAGAAGCAGGAGAGAGCCATTATGTAGACAAAGAAACTGAGACCCGCAGAAGTGCTCAGTGAAAAGCCCTCTAAAAGGTAGCATCGGAAGTAGCATGGTAACCCAGGCCTGGCTTCCAAGTTCACGAGAAGCTAGCACAGAAGAAACCTCACACACAGAGATGAAGATGACTTTTGCTAGCAGAATGAAAGAGAACTGGGAATCCCCAGGTTTCTCCAGCCCCAGGCAATGGTTCCATCAGCAGATCTTGGCATCTCTGCTCCACTTAGATCCTCTTTCTAGGATGGGTCTCTAGCATTCAGGAGCCGCGTTCTTAAAAGCGTATCTACCTGGACACTTCCTTTATCCGTGCTAAGGGCTGCCAATCATCACGCTGGTCCCCACACTGACACCTGAAACCTCCAGGAGCATGAGGATCTTGTTGGCGCAAAGCGTGCCTTTAAAATATCGTGGAAGAATTTGTTTTTAAGGAGACCTGGAGGGGCTGAGTGGTTGTGTGCAGGACTGCGGCTCACTGGATTGGAGGTTCAAATCCAGCAGCAAGGCTGGGCCTCCTACTCTCACCACCAGAGGGCAGTGATGCCCCCTCCAAAAAAAAAGACCAAAAAAAAAAAAAAAAAAGAAGACCTGGCACTATAGAACATTTTATAGAAGCCTATAGTTGTAGCCTATATAATTTTCCTCATTCTTCCCCAGTAGCAGCCATGCTACTGTGCAGGTCAGAAGCACATTCCAAGTGCTCGACTTAGGCCTCAAGTCAGATGACAGTCTGGCTCCCCTCCATGAAGACGTCTCAGCGAAGCCTTTATTTCCTGCTATGTTGTGTTCAAGGCATGTCTCGCTCCTGACCCATCACACATGTTTAAAGGGCTCTGTTGAGCTGGCATCCACACGCTGCTCTTTCTCAGGTTGCAAAAGAAAAGTAAGGAAAATCTGCACTTTCCCAGGAAGCAGGAAGCGATGAATTTGAAAACTCTCTGCTGGCTCTTTTTTGATGACCAAAATGTGTGTGTGTGTGTGTGTGTGTGTGTGTGTGTACATACATACATGCGTACACATTTACGTGAGTGTGTGATGATCGAAGTGAGGGGTAAAACCTGTGAGGCAGAAGAGCACAATGCTAACTAAGCATCTCAAAATAGGCAACTCCGACTTTTTTACCGTCACGTTCAAACGCAGCTCTCAAATGCCCCTAGAGATCACTCACTGGAGGGGGAGGGGGGCTTCAAGGACTGTTTCCTGTGAGCGGGCTTTATCCGTGACTTAGCTGGCCACTCAGAACCTCTCAAGAAGGGCTTGCAGGAGCTCACCTTAAACAGCTGAGGTTCGAACCCCAATAACATCAGCTATTTAGCAAGGTGACTTGGCACAAGTTCTTAACTACTTTGTGTCTCCCTTGCTTCGTCTCCTACTTCCAGGCACGGCAAACTCAGAGGTCGGTGGTTCTAACCCAACCACCACGCTGGGGAGAATGGCAGGGCAGTCTGTTCTCATCAAGACCACAGCTGAGGGCAGCTCGGGCAGCTCTGTTCTACCCCACAGGGTCGAGGGGGCTGAAGGGGCTCGCCGGCACACCACCACTTCACGGGCTTGTACCCATCCACCCCCAAATCAGAGGTGACCACAGTGAACAATTCTCCAAGACTCCGACTACCACGACGAATGTTCTACCGCAAGCAGGGATTGAACACATCGTACCACACCCTATTCAGCGCCCAGCTTGCGCGGGCTCAGAGAACACAATTTTCTTTGCTTTCATGATGAAGTCGTTTTCCTTGTCCTGAATATTCTCTTTCTGGGCATTGTGAACTTGAACCCATACCGGTTGCCTCCCTTCCTTGAAATTTTGAACCCTTTATGGAAGATAGAAGAGATTTATTTAATAGGAATTTTTAAAAAGAGACTTCATTATGTCTTTCTTCTTATGTCACTTTGTATATTCATTCTCTCTCTCTCTCTCTCTCTCAAAGTGGTTTCTAAGTCAAACACTGGCACAGCTCCCTGCTCACCCTCAATGGACCCGGCCCTGCTTGGGGGGTAGAAAAGGAAAAGTGGTCCCAGCCCCACACCATCCAGCCCAGTGGCTTCCGCTGCCCCAACAATCCTGAAATGATGCAACGCACCACGAGGGGGCTGCGTGAGCTGGAGCGTCCAGGGCTCTCCTGATAGTGTTTCATTTCGCTGGTCCGCCTGGGCTGATGGCGCAGCCCTTGTCTTCTCACCCAAGTGTAGCCGGTTCTCCACTCCCGGGCGACTCTCTCACCACCGGTCATCCAAACGTAGAGTGTTTTCCACACCCATCCTGAAAATTCTAGAGGTCACCCCGTTTCAGCATCTGTTAACACATCTGTTGAAGACTCAATCAATGTATTCACTCAGCATCAGTATGGAATTTCAAAATCGACTGGAGAGGCCCACACCTGACGCACCTTGGGATCCACCCCGCATCCATCGCCTCCCATGACTGATATCATCCTGACGCGCATGAGACGCGGGCTCTTTTAACATTAGTAGAATGAACTCTGTACTTCATGTGTCCACACTGTGGATGTATAAACCTTAGAAGCTTGAACGGGATTGTAACCAGAAATTGGCCTTGGAAAAAACTAAACCGTAAAAGGGAAATATGGATTCCTTTTAAATATGCGACCCTGTATTTAAAGACTCTAACCTAAATGCCGCAAATGAGAATGGGTGATAAAGAAAGGGTGCTAGAGAATGGGTGTTCGATGGCATAGTGGTTACAAGTTGGGCTGTGATCGGCAAGGTCAGGAGTTCAAAGCCCCCAGCCACTCCACGGGAGCGAGGTGAGGCCTTCTAGTCCCACGAAGGGCGGTGCTCTCAGAAACCCAGAGAGGCAGTTCCATCAGCCCTCTAGGGTCAGCAGGAGCTGGAATCGGTTCAATGAGTTCGATCTGCATATAATCCCCTCCCGGGGGGACAGACAACAGAAAAGTGGGTGAAGAGAGACATCGGTGCATGTAAGACATGACAAAATAATAATAATTTATACATTATCAAAGGTTCATGAGGGAAGCAGGGTGGGAGAGGGAAGGGGAAAAATGAGGAGCTGAACCCAAGGGCTCAAGTAGAAAGAAAATGTTTTGAAAATGATGATGGCGACAAATGTATACATGTGCTTGACACCATGGAGGATGGATTGTGATAAGAGCTGAACGAGCCCCCAGTAAAATGACTTAAAGGGAAAATAAGAAGTAAAAGAAAGATAGGGCTAAAACGACTATCAGAAGAGAATCTGAATATTGCTCTTGAACACAGAGTAGCTAGCGTGAGTGGGCAAAATGGACTGCACTGAATATTTCAGCATATTTACTTGGCTCCAGAAGACCAAGTAAAGGGTTCTATATAGTGAGACTGCAAAAACCGAGAGTTAGAAAACCAAAGGGAAGAGCAGGCTCAGCATGATGAAAGAACCAGAGGAAAAACTGAAGCCTTGAGTTGTGACAGTAGAAGATTCTACCGGGAGAGCACTGGACAACGTTGAAAGCCTGAGAAGAAGAGAGAAGGGTACAGAGTTACTGTAAGTGATAGTTTGTTACTGTAAGTGATAGTTAGGGCTGTTTGTGCCAACACGACACCTGTACGAAGATATGTGTGCAGTTAGTCTGCCAAGCAGGTCGTAGCTTGATGACCTCCTCTGGAGGTACGACCAAGATAAATGGCTCTCTGGAGGTTCTCTCTCTCTCTCTCTCTCTCTCTCTCTCTCTCTCTCTCTCTCTCTCTCTGCCAGGGCCCTGGGATGCATCCACTGCCACTGGATCCATAAGACTGCACCCTCTGGCCTTGTGATCGTCCTGCATTCGGCATCAGCGTGTGAGTCTGAAGAGGGACTTAGGGACTAGTACCAGACTGATGGACTTGAGTTGGTCTGGGCCGGCATGTTTTATTGATGCGTCACTTCTTGATATAAAGCTCTTTCTTACACACGTGTGAGTGTCACTGGATGGTTCTCTAGTCAACCTGGTGTAACACACTGTGCTAAAAAGAACTGATTGACATGCAACCACGTTAGAAAGTTGCGTTTATCAAGAACCGAGGGTACTGAAGGAATAAGTCCGAGCTGTACTCAAGACATGGGCCAAAAATAGGGCTCCAAGAATCAGTAGAATACCAGTGGAGTCATGTAAACAATGAATACATCAAAGACAGCACTCACTCAACTATGCCAAGAAGCCTGGAGGACAGTTAACCTGGCTGGTAGACTGGAAGAGGTCCTTATTTGCTCCCATTGCACAGAACGGTGACCCAATAGAACATGGAAATTAATGAACAATATTCTTACAATCACAGACATGCAAGTAACATTTTGCCGAAGGTAATGGTAAAAAGGTTGCAGCGGTAAATTGACAATTAACGGCGAGAAGTTCGGGCCAGATTCAGAAAAGGACCCAGGATGAGGGATATTATTGCTGATATTGGATGGATTGTACCAGCAGAAAGCACAGAATACCCGAAGATGTGTACTCATGTTTTACTGACCATGCAAATGCATTTGTGCGTATCATGATACATTATGGAAACTGTACAGAGACCAAGAGGCAGCCATTCCAACAGAACAAGGGGTTCCGGTCTCCTTTAAAACCAGGAAAGGTGCTACCTTGAAGGTTGTAGTCTTTCACCAGCCTGCATGTTGGATACGCAATCTGAAAACGTGAAGGACACGAAGAATGAAGAGGCATCAATGCTGTGGGAAGACTCAGGAGGCACCTGTGACAGAGATGACGCCACCTGTGACAGAGATGACGTCACCTTCCTTGCTGAGACCTGAAGCACTTACAGGGTCCAAAACGACAATCTCCAGTGTGGAGGCTGCCTCCGCATAATGAAGACAGAAATCCTCACACTGGATCAACAAGCAACGTCGCGGCAGATGGGGGGGAAATTGAAGTTTCCACAGATTTCATTTTGCTTGGATCCACCATCGAGGCCCACAGGAACAGAAGCCAAGAATTCATATGGCATCCTGCCTTGATCAAAGGCTGTGAAAGACCTCTTTAAATTGGTAATACGTAAAGCCATCACTTTAAGGATCATGGGCCGCAGACCACAGCCATGATATTTCCCATCTGCCTCGTGTGTCAGAGAAAGCTGCTCAATGACCAGGGAAGACTGGAGAACTGACGGTCCTGGATTATGGCCTGGGGGAAGACCAGGGAACAAACCATGGACTGCCAGGAGAATGAACAATCTGACTTGGAAGAAGTACAACCAGAGGCTCCTTCGAAGCCAGGATGGGCGTCTTCATCTCGCACACCTTGGGCTTCGTATCAGGAGAGACCAGCAGTCCACGAGCACCTCGGACCATTAGTGCATCAGGCTTGGTAAAGCAGGGGGTCACAGGGAAGGAGATGGGCTGGCCCAGTGGCGGCGGCAGTGGGCAGGCAGGACGGGGCAGTGTTTCACTGTTAGGATCACGATGAGTCAGAACCAGCCCAGCAGCACCTACCCACGACAGCATGACTAAGGAGTCGAACTCCCCTGTCTTGGCACCAAGGGAAGAAAAAAGCCTCGTTTTTCTAATACTCTTTTGCAAACTTTAAATTATAACGATTCAGCCGAGACCACTCACATTTGTGACAAATAACATATAAAGGGTTAGCTGAGCCCCGGTGGCGCAGTGGTTGTGTGCGGGACTGCAGCCCACGGGCTTGGTGGTTCAAATCCAGCAGCAGCTCTCCAGGAGCAAGGCTGGGCCTCCCGTTCCCACCAGAGGGCAGTGATGCCCAATAAAAAAAAAAAGGTTAAATATTCTTCAAAAGTGACTTGAACCTCAATTCTAGTAGGCAACAAACTCTGTCTTCTTTTCTAAAATAACCTTTTTGTTTTTCCAATGTGTCTCTGAAAGAGCATACCGCAGTCAAGGTAATGCTGTGGCCCCAAACTTTAGCCACATGTAAATGAGCAAAGGTATAATGAGATAACACAGAACGAATTTTGTAAGACACTTGATGGGCCTCCCTCAACACTCTCTCCTGCTTGGCTGGGTTCGATCATTCATTGCCGAGATCACACAGACCTCACAGGCAATACTCACATGGAAGGGCTTCATTAGGGAAGTTAACAGGCTCCAATTTAGGATAGAAGTACTGAGGGTACAGTCAGGGCAACCTCTTCTCTGCCATGCCCACAGGCAGGCCTCTCTCTGGCCCTCAGTCTCTTGACCTGACCTGGTCTCTGCCCTGCTCGGGCAATGTTTACACGACCAAAGAGCAAAGGCATCCAGCGCCAGCTCTGTGGTCAGCACACCTGGCAACCATCTCTTCAAATTCCTCCGGTGTCCCTGCACCAAGGATGATCGATGGACGGGAATTTCAAAGGACACATGCTGCTCCCCGTTCTCCTTCCTTGATGGCAATGAGACTCCCCTCCTGATTCTGAGATGGCTCATCTGGTGGGGAGCAGGAGGACAAAGCTGAGCCCTGTCCTCGTTGGAGTCCCAACCTTTTAAATTCACAATGAACCTGGTTAACAACCACTCACGATGGAATCCTGCAATCCGACCCAAATCTTCCCCCACCTGCTCTTCCTCAGGCCCATCGGGAAACTGTCATTTGGTGCGAGGCACAAAGATCACGGCTAGAAGAGCCATATTCAATAATCCACTGCACTGCTGCACTGGGGGACCAGTCAAGATGAGCACTCTGTGATGGAAATTGAATAATGGAAGATGTTTGTCGTTGGAGTCTTTGAAGTGGTCCTCCCTCCAGTGTTTGCCAAATCAGATTAGGTAGGGCAGCCAGACAAGGAGGTTGAGGCAACAACATGAAAGGCAAAACAAACCTCCTAGTTCTACTCATGCTTTGGAGCCCCAGGAGTTGGCCTTGACCTTGAACTTGACTCTTAGCTCCTGGAGCCTTTGTTTTTTTTAAATCACACACCAAATTAAAACATTCAATTCTTATCTGTCCTAAACTATAGATAATGTATATTAGAGTAAGTGTGACAGTAAGAAGCATTTTTCTTTTTTTTTTTTTCTTAAGAAGCATTTTTCTTTTGGAAGATTTACACAGCTAAAGAAATGGATGGTAGCAATTGGTTATGTATAATGTAAGTCATCTTAAACTCTTAGTAACAACTTCAAACGTGATCTATTTCTTTTTCATTATTAAAAATAACGTGATTGTGGGCTGAGCCCTGGTGGCATAAGTGGTTGAGTGCGGGACAGCAGCCCGCGGGCTTGGCGGTTCAAATCCAGCGGCAGCTCTCAGGAGAGGCACTGGGTAGTGCCCTAGACCACCATAGGCAGTGATGCCCACAAAAAAAAAAATGTGATTGCTGGAAATGAGAATTCAGACAGGAGGGTAAAAATAAAAATGAAGTCTGTTGCCCTTTCTACAATTTTCTCCCAGTTTCACTCCTCACAGACTGCTACTTTAAAACAGTTCACACACACACAAACACACACACACAAAACCAGCTCCATACGGTCAAGTCAGACTCTTAACTCTCACAGGCCTGCAACAGGCCTCCATGTGCAGCTCTTCGTGCACTGACTCTCGGCGCCCACTGCACTTACTCCCTGCCAGTAACGTGGCGAAGCAGGGCTTGAAGGAACCTTAACTTACAGCGACACAGTGCACGGATGAGGTGTCTCACGGATAGTGTAGCTTGCAAACGGAGGCACAGGACAAGCAAGGCGGCCGGCTGCACACTGGTCCAGAGATCGAAAAACAAGAGCAAGAAAGGCGAGGCTCGCCAAGCCATTTATGTCTCTGCCCTTCAAGTATCCTCACATGTGTCCATTGGCCATGTTGGCACAAAAAAACCTACCTATCACAACGGACTGCACCACCTAGATATACGAACTCAGAATTCACGTCCCTCAAAAGAGAAATCAGTTTGAAACCCAATGGCTAAACTAATGCACATTCCCATTGGTTCAGCAATGGGCCCAGGGGCCAGCTCGACCCAGGGATCCATGAGGGAATCCAACAAGGGTCCCAAGAGCCATCGGGATTGCTGCTCTCTCTTTCTCCGACTGACATGCTGTGAGGATGGATACCACAAACCAAAACCAAACTCAGTGCCATTAAGTTCCTCTTGACTCACAGCAACCCGGAAAGACAGGGTAAGTCTTTACAGGAGCACAAAGCCTCACCTTTCTTACTCCAAGCAGCTGGTGGGTTCCAACTGTTCGCCTTGTGGTTAGCAGCTGAACATAAGACCAGGGTTCCCGGAGAATACTCTGGAATAACCTCATCGTGTGCACTACCCTGAGAAGAGACAGCCTAAGGAGAAGAAAAGCTTCAGAGAACAGTGTTCGCAGGTAGATGGATCGTAAGGGCAACCTGGACCTCTAGATCACGGGTCCTCAGAGTTTTTAAACAGGGGGGCCAGTTCACTGTCCCTCAGACTGATGGAGGGCCTGATTATAGCTAATATATATATATATATATGAATATATATATATATATGAATAAATCCACTGAGGGCCCAGGATAAGTCGGCTGCTAAGCAGGACAGCAGTGGAGGCAAAAACACCCAGCAGGCCAGATAAATGTCCTTGGCATGCCACATGTGGGCTGCAGACCTTAGTTTTTCTCTGAAATTAGTCCTTCCGCACTGAGAGTAAAAAACCAAAAAGAAAGTGTAGCGCTGCATAAGTATTATGTATCTCAAACATATATACGTATCCCATCTCCAGCCCTGCAAGGCAAATTCGGCATATGGCCTCTTTCTCGAGGGACGCATATAGTTTGTAGAAGTGGCAGAGTTAATGGCTCTTCCTGGATCCCAGACTTTCTGTCCCAGCAGGACCCGAGGCAATAACAAAGAGACAATAGCAGTCTCCTGTCTGTTGATGTGCCCGCCTCACTTATGTCGTGCTCCTTGAATTCTGCCGAGCAGAACAGACCTCTCATTCTAGCAAGGCTGCTGTCATAGCAGGAGAGAAAGGGGGGAAAACAAAGACAAAAGAAATACCGACAAAAGAACTATTCTGACAAGTGATGACCCTACTGAGGAGGGCAGAACTGCTCCGATGGGTTTGTGGAGCGATAACTGTTTACAGAGTAGAAAGCCTGGTCTTTCTGCCATGAGCAGCTGGTGGCTTTGAACAGCTGACCTTTTGGTTAGAAGCCCAACTTCATAACTTCAAGGTCAGCAGCTCAAAACTACCAGTCCCTCCTCAGGAAAAGGCAGGGCTTTCTACTTGTAAAGAGTGCGTCTCGGAAGAAATACACCATCCCGTGGGATCTCGAGGTGTTGTTGGATTAGGGATAGGATAAGATAGGATAAGATGAGGATTAGGCATCAAAGAACAAAAAACCATAATCTTTGTGTGCTCACCTCACTGAAGACAAATGTGTGCATATGCAAAACTGGTGAAGACAGTTGATGGTGCCCAGCTATCAAAAGATACAGCATCTAGTGTCTGAAAAGTTTGAAGGTAAGCAAGCAGCCATCTAGTTCAGAAGTAACTGAGCCCATATGGAAGTTGCCCATGAGCCTGTGTGATCAGGCATCAGGCAAAAATCATACCACTGAGAATGAGGGGGAGTGTGGAGTGGAGACCCAAAGCCCATCTGTAGGCAACTGGACATCCCCTTACAGAGGGTTGCAGAGATGAGAGGAGCCAGTTAGGGTACAGCGTTGCATTAAGGAAACAAGCAACTTTCTTCTAGTTCCTAAATGCTTCTTCCCTCCCTACACTATCATGATCCCAAATCTACCTTACAAATTGGCTAGACTAGGGGCTGAGTCCCGGTGATGTTCGTAAGTGGTTCAGTGCGGGACTGCAGCCCCGTAGGCTTGGTGGTTCAAATCCAGCAGTGGCTCTCAGGAGCAGCACTGGGTAGCTCCCACGACCACCAGAGGGCAGTGATGCCCCCTCCAAAAAAAAACTGGCTAGACTAGAGGACATACACTGGTACAGATAGGAACTGGAAACACAGGGAATCCAAGACAGATGATCCCTTCAGGACCAGTGCTGAGAATGGCAATACTCAGAGTGTGGAGGGGAGGTGGGGTAGAAAGGGGAACCGGTTACAAGGATCTACATATAACCTCCTCCTGGGGGGTAGACAACAGAAAGGTGGGTGAAGGAAGACATTGGATAGTGTGAGATATGACAAAATAATGATTTATAAATTATCAGGGGTTCATGAGGGAGAAAATGAGGAGCCGATACCAAGGGTTCAAGTAGAAAGCAAATGTTTAGAGAATGTCAACAAGTGTGCCTGACACGATGGATGGATGGATGGATGGATGGGTTGTGTTAAGAGTTGTTGTACGAGCTTCCACAGCTACTGGTCCACAGCTGGTTTTCTGGCAGCAGTGGTGGCAAAACTGGGCAGAGACCCTGACCACTTTCGGAGAGCACAGAGCTTTCTTAGAGACAGAGCACAACCAGTCACTAGCCAAGACTGAGGCCAGCCCCACACTGTCCTTTTCAAGGGACCAGACTTCAGCTGGGCTCCCCCTGTCCACCGAAATGGACAGGACCCCACAGCCCCTCCCGCTGCCTCCTCCGGGTCCCTTCCACAGGCCCTCCTCGTCAGGAGCAAGGATTCCTCAGAAGCTCAGGGGCTGGTGGGGGGCTGGCAGACAGGGAAAGGTCACTCTGCACCCGCTGCTGAGCCGGGCCAGTCCGGAACAGAGAGCTCAGGAAGACACTGTCCTCACAAGAGGCTTTGGGTGTCAGGACTGAGAGGCCTCCGGAAAGACTCACCACGGGTGTTTTCTCGGCTCTGTCCTGAGGCCCACCTGCCACCTCAAAAGGAAACCAGCATCTTCCATCCTGTCAAAAAATTCCAAGAAAGCAGTGGCCTCTTGTCCAAGAGGCTCAAGATGTTGGGGTTATAAGAATCCCTAACACAGAAACCCAGAGATGGCTTCCAAAGCACACACTCCACGGCTCTGTCTGCTCACAGGATGCTGCCTTCTCTGGACGTGGTCAGCTGGCACACTGGAGCAAACACGCCTGATACTTGGCCTCCTGGACGATGCCAGACCCACAGGAAAAATGGAATTTCACAAGGAACCCTCTGACTCATCTTATGCAACAGCTATTCTATCCGCTGAGAAGCCAGGAGCCCTTCCATGAACCCCTCTAGCTCTCCGCGCTCCAAAGGGACCCCTCCACATTCAGTTCTCTCTTCCTCCACACCTCCTTCCTCAGCGGCCCTGGCCATGAGCTGCCTCCAGGTCCCTTCCCCGCAGGGAAGTGAGACTCCCCCCAGCTGGTGACAGCATTCTCAGAGGCTCCTCGCCCTCCCGGAAGCATTTGATGTGTGTCCTACTTAACACGCCTCTCAAGTGCCCGCAGCACAGGGACAAAGGCATTTATTAAGTGACCAGACAGTCCCGGGGCACAGAGTCCTCCGCTCTTCAGGAATGTGGAGAGTTCGATCCCAACGCACCTCCTGTAAAAGACCTTACAGCCGTGGCTTTGAGAGCTAAGGTGCACCCAACCCAAGCGGTGGTATTTCCCTTCACTTCACACGCAAGCGTGAATGCCGGCGGGCAAATGAGGGAGACGGAGGATGTGCCTTAGGGCGTCAGTGAGGGCTCCCGAGGAGAGGACAGCTGGCTGGGTAAGCACACGCACAGAGACAGCTGTCTGGGGAAAAGTACAGCCAAAGGGCTGTTCCTTGGCCACAGAATGAGACGTCTTCTTCTGTGCCTTGGAAGTAGTATCTCCCAGGTCCGGGAGAAGGACGTCCTGCACAGTGAAGAAGGGGGTCATCAGAAGGAGGAAGGCCCTCCACAAACTTGACAGAGGCCGCAACGATGCTCCGCCTGAATGAGGACAGTGAGCAGGTGCAGGACCTGGCGGGGTTGATGAGTCTAACCACAGCATCCTGCACCGGGGATGGAAGAGCTAGGGAGCTGTCTACATTAAGACTTCCTGGGCTGAGCCCAGTGGCAGTAAGTAGTTGGCCCGCGGGTCTGGCAGTTCAAATCCAGTGGTGGCTCTCAGGAGCAGTGCTGGGAAGCTCCATGACCACCAGAGGGCAGTGATGCCCCCCCAAAAAAAAACAAGAACAAAAACAAAAGACTTCCCCTAGAAAACCCCAGGAAGCAGTCCCACGCTGCAAAACCCGGGATGGGGATCAACCAGACCAGGGGTCCTCACCCTTCCTAACACAGTCTCTCTCTCTCAAATTGGGGTGAGCCCCCCAACCATAAAATTATTTCCATGGCTACTATAATTTTGCAACTGTTATGAATCATCATGTAAACATCTGATATGTCGGATGTATTTTCATGGCTACAAATGGAACACCATGAAGGTGTAGTGATGAATCACAAAACAACATGTAATTCTATATTGTGAAATATTTATTTCTAGTGACAAATAAGTGACATTTTGTCCTGAAGCACGGCGTGGCATGGGTAGCAGTCTTCACGCCGGGTACTCGTGTGTGGGCATATCTGCATGTGGACAGACCTTCCTGGAAACGGTTCCTCAGACCATTGGAAATATGTCCTATGAAAGGTCATCCGAACCCCAAAGGGGTCCAGACCCACACAGGTTGAGAACTGCTGGACTCTTGCTTATGGAAGGCCCAGTACCATGCTGAAAGACAAATCGAGAAGCAAGGCTGGGATCTGGGATCCACTGCCTCTACATTATACCCGCCATCAGACGCCCCTCCCTCTTCTTTCCCTCCTCTCATGGCTGGCTCCTCTTCTTTTTCGGCCTCTTCTACCCAGGCAGTGTTTCTCTAAGTTCTATTAAGAATTAAATTCTTCCCCACCCCCCATTATCATGACTCCAACTCTACCTTGCAAATTCGCCTAGATCAGGGCATGTACGCTGCTACAGACAAGAGCTGGAAACACAGGGCATCCAGGACAGATGAACCCCTCAGGATCAATAATGAGAGTAGCCATACCAGGAGGGTTAAGATTGGGTAGAAAGGGGGAACCAATTCCAATGATCAACATAAAATCCCCTCCCTGGGGGATGGAAACAGAAGAGTGAGTGAAGGGAGACGTCAGACAGTGTAAGACATAAAAAATAGTAATAATTCATAAACTATCAAGGATTCGTGAAAGAAGGGTGTTTGTGGGAGGGACTGGAAAAAATGAGGAGCTGATACCAAGGGCTCAGTAGAATGAAAATGTTTTGAAAATGATGATGGCAACATATGTACAAATTTGCTTGACACAATGGATGGATGGATGTGTGTGATAAGTTGTAAGAGTCCCCAATAAAATGATTTTTTTAAAAAAAGAATTAAATTCTTGTGGCACTCTTTCTCTCCTTGTCTCTGAACAGTCTCCTCTAAGGCCTCCACTTCCAGGTCCTTAATTTTCTTTTTTTTTTTCCTCACATCACTGCCCTGGTGGGGGTAGGAAGTCCAGCTTTGCTCCTGGAGAGCTGCTGCTGGGTTTGAACCATCAACCCTGTGGCCCGCAGCCCCCCACACAACCACTGCGCCACCAGGGCTCAGCTATTTTCTTATGCCTCAACTCTTCTTCTTTTATCATTTATCCATATATACATCTGTTGCGCCAAGCACTTATGTAGCCACCATCATTTTCAAAGCATTTTCTTCCTACTTGAGCCATGAATGCCAGCGCTTCCTTTTTTCCTCCCCCACCCTCCCTCCTTCACGAACCCTTGATAATTTATAAATGATTATTATTATTTCATGTCTTATACTGACTGATAGCTCCATTCACCCATTTTTCTGTTGCCCATTATCCTGGGAGGGTATTAAATGTATATCACTGTGATCAGTTCCTCCTTTCTCCCCCACCTTCCCCTTGCCCTCCTGGTATCACTGCTCTCACTATTGGTGCTGAGGAGTTTATCTATCCTGGATTCCCTGTGTCCAGCTCTCATCTGTACCCATGTACACACTTTGGTCTAACCTGATTTGTAAGGCAGAATTGGGGTCATGATAGTGGGGGTATGGAGGAAGAATTAAAGGATTAGAGGAAAGGACTGAGCGCCAGTGGCATAGTGTTGTGTGCGGGACTGCGGCCCACTGGGTTGTCAGTTCAAATCCAGCAGCAGTTTTCCAGGAGCAAGGCTGCGCTTCCTACTCCCACCATAGGGCACTGATGCCCCCCCCCCAAAAAAAAAGGACTAGAAGAAAGTTGTATGTTTCGTCTGTGCTATACTGCACCCTGACAGGCTTGTCTCTCCCTGTGACTCTTCTGTAAGGGGATGCACAATTGTCTACAGTTGGTCTTTGGGTCTCCACTCCACACTCCCCCTCATTACAATGATATGAATCTTTGTTCTGAGTCTTGATAAGTGATCCCATCAACACTTCATGATCCCACAGGCTGGTGTGCTTCTTCTATGTGGGCTTTGTTGCTTCTAAGGTAAAAATGGCCACTTGTTTATCATCAAGCCTTACAACCCCAGGTGTCTTACAAAGCCAGGCACCATCAGCTTTCTTTACCACATTAGCTTCTGCACCCACTTTGTCTTCAGTGATCGTGTTGGGAAGGTGAGCATTACAGAATGCCAGGTTATTAGAACAAAGTGTCCTTGCATGGTCAGCTGTCCTTCTCTGTCCTGCGTTCCAGCCCCAGCTCCAGGTCCCCTTTACCACCTTTTTAGTGCGGTCCCCCACACTCCACGCCCCAGGCTGGCCCTGCTCTCCTGTGGTCTCTGTTGGACCAGCTGCTGCTCAACCAGTTGCCAGGGCTCAAGTTGATGGTGTCTGTCTGAGGAGAAGTGTGCATGAGGGGGTCTTTGGCGGCTGGTTTTTCAGAGACGGATGCCAACCCTTTCTTCTGAGGTACTTGCGGGTGTGCACGACCTCCAAGGTGCAGCAGGAGCCAAGGTCATTCTCTATGCACCCCGCTTCGCTCAACTCTCTCAATGCCACTGAGCCCATGCCGACTCACAGAGACTGCACAGCAAAGGGTAGAACCACCCCCATGGGCTTCCAAGACTATGGCTCTTCACAGGAGTCCAGAGCTCCATCTTTCTCCCTGGTTTCAAACTACTGTAACCCACTCCACCACCAGAGCGCCGAGGGACTACCCATGACCCCTCAAGTCTCCTGTAACTCAACCTGCTAAAGCCAATCATCACTCAGTCTGTCTCCTGAAGCCTGCCTGTGTCGCAAGTCTCTTCCCCTTTCTATCTATCCCCTGGTTTTCCTTTCGTTTCTCTGAATGACACCACTAAGCGGCCCCTCTGTCTCAGAACACCCACTTCTCCAGCTTCTCATGATCAGCTGAACTCGAGGTCAAGTGGACATTCCCCTCCCCCACCTCTTGCCGCATGATTCCTGTCCCGCAGCAGGCTCTGGGGAGCCACCCAGCAGAGTCTGGCTCCGTGGTTCTCCCTCCAGACATGGCATGTTTCTGCTCCACCCCCCACCTCTGGGACCACCACTGCGTGAACTATTCTCCAGCTGGCCTGGATCCTACTGCCTTAGACCCCATTCAGTCCGTATGTGGGGCTCCCTGAGGTTTAAGAGCTCAGCCAGGATCTTGCCATTATTAATCCGAGAACCCCAAACCCACACCCCTCCCAGTGCCCTAAGCTGCCGCTCAGTGGATCCCAAACATTGTCAACTGTCCTTTCCAGTCACCAAGAGGGAACTGAAAGACAAAACAAGAAGTGGCAAAAGTATGTAGGAACCTTCTTCCCAACGCAGCTTCGGGCATAGTCCCTCGGGTCAGATGGCCCTCGCTTCTCTGTCTCCAGCTGTCCCTGGGGGAGGCCTTGCACAGGATAGGAGGTCACTCAATCAGCCCCAGAGCACAGAGTGGGGAGACAGGGCAGGAGAGGTCACGCAGAGGAAGTGCAAGGCTCCCTCTAGGCACATCTGGGCCTGGACAATGTCAAAACCGCCCAACCCAGGGGGTTCCTCCTCTTCCTCCTCCATCATTACGAAAGGCTATTCTCCCCCATCCTCCAGACCCGGCATGTAAGTGAGAAAGATGCAAGTGGATAGCATTGTTCCTACACCATCAGTCCAGTCTGGTCATCAGTCAGGGATCAAATGACAGAGCAGAAAAGCCGTTTACAGGAAAATAAGACAGGAGACCGGACGAAGCTCAGAGGACTGTGTGCAGGGAATGAGGCCACAGAGTGTCAGTGCCCAGGGAGACTTAGGGTTCCAGGACTTGGAAGGCCTCCCACAGCTCTCAGCAAGGGCTGTCTGCTTCACTCCAGTGAACACCAACCTGGAGGGCCCAGCCTAAGACAGGTGCATCAGTTAAGAAAAGAGCGCATAAGAATGAAACTACTTAGCTAGGTCCTTGGATAACATGGCTCTCTGGCTCTCTCTCTCTCTCTCTCTCTCTCTCTCTCTCTCTCTGCCCTCACCAGACCCACCTATTCATTAGAGGAGAACCAGCTTTTTTATGACATTCATAATTGGGTCTCGCCCCTCCTGACCTTCCCGAAACGTTCCGCCTGTCCTTTATCGAGTCCCTGGAGCGCTGGGCCTTAGTAGGGCTCACCAACCGCCCAGGCCGAGACACCTCCTGAAGCCTGGCCCCAGATGCTCTGAAACTTGAAAGATCAATCAAGTCTAAGCTCTCTATTATCTGCCAACTGGGGCTGCTTGGCTCTCCACACCACCAGAACCTACACCCAAATGGTCCCCCAGGAGTCACTGCTTGGAGAGGGCTAAAGAGGGGCATACTGACCCTGTGTACTCATGAAATCCCCGTGGCTCTTTGCAATGTGCATCCATCTTCTCTAACCTTGAGGCCATGGCTGAGACAGGTCGCATGCAAATGCCCAGTAATGCCTGTTTACCTGGGTCAGTGTATTTTTATTCCTCAGCTCTGCGGGAGTGCAGCAACCACCTGCTGTGCAGACTGAGGCCCTTGACCTAGTTTCTCTCTGTCTCTCTCTGTCTCTCTCTCTCTCTCTCTCTCTCTCTCTCTCTCTCTCTCTCTCGTGTGTGTGTGTGTGTGTGTGTGTGTGTTAATCTGGCTTTAACCATGTTACATCAAGGGAATGCTCAGCCCCCTTCTGCTAAAATGTGCCAGCAGCACTGGGGCAGGAAGGGCCTCTGGGCTGAGGAGAAAGGGCAGGACTCAGGATGGAGTGGGCAAATGCTGCCAGTGGGCAGGACAGGGGTTAGTGCTTTCTATGAGACATTGTCACTCCTAATACATATGTGCAGGAACACATAGACATTCTCTCACTACAGGAGCGTAGAACCATCAGTTGCTGTCACCCAAGACAAAGAGAAATGCATTCCTGTTCGTGGAGAGAAACCAAAAACTGTTGGGTCGATTCTGACATACAGCATCACTTTAGGAATCATAGAATCCCCCTAGAAGGTACCCAAGTCTGAAATCTTTACGGAGACTGACGAGACCGTCTATTCTTTCTCCCATAGGGCAGACTGGTGGGTTTGGACTGCTGGCCTTCGGATTCAGAGGCTGAGTGCTTTCATTGCTGCACTACCAGGACTCCTTGTTTGGTTCCACGTGCCAAAAAATAACAAAATAAAACGGCTCCAATCGAATTTCCAAGCCGATAAATCTTTTGGGCGACATCTTTCTCCCAGGGAGCGGCTGGTCAGTTTGAACCACTGGCCTTACCATTAACAGCTTCAAGTGTGTAACTTCGGCACCCCATAGGGCTCCTTATGGATAGAAAACCTCAAACCAAAACCACCCTCTCCGCCATCAAGTTGATTCTGACTCAAAGAGGCCTGATGAGCAAGAAGGAGGAGAAAAGGCACCTCTGTTTCTGGCTGGGCTCCAACAGCTGGGTTGCTTTTAAGTAAGTGCTGCTGCCTTCCAAGGACCACAGCAAGTGGAGATTTAAGGAAGGCTTGCCTGCCTCCAGAGTCCCCCCCAAGTCCGTCCGCTGCTGGGCTTCTCCTGTCTAACACTGGCCACGCAAGAAATGTGGCTGTCAGTCCGTGATGCGCTGCAATATCAAAGAGACGCCGGATTTGGCAAGTGTGTATGTAAAAAGGAAAACCTTTAGGATAGGGCTCCAGAAAAGATTCGATTACAGAAATCATTAAAGCTAATTCCACCTGTCTCTCCTTTTTCTAATGTGGCTACTGGAACAATTTTAATAATCTATGTGGTCCATTTTACATCTCTACTGGGCAGTGGCAATCGACGCGAGACCAGGACCAGTGCTTTAACTGCGGAGTGGCAAAGTTGGCCGAGAGAACCCTTTTGCCAAAGGCACTTGCAGGCTCTTCGGGTGAGAGTTAGGGTGGCGATTCAAAGCTCTTTATCGAGGAGGCCTGTGTTTTCCAGTCTGCAGAAAGAGGTGCCGTGTCCATAAACTGGCAACTACTCCGGGGAAAGATGAGGCTATCTGCTCCTTAAAGATTTACAGCCTCGGAGACTCCAGGAGCCATTCTACCCCGTGATGCTGGGCCACAGTGGGTCAGAGTCCACTTGGTGATGACAGGCTTGGTTTCTCTTCTTTGCTTTTTTTCATACCAAGGCCAGGAGCCCAGGTGGGAGAGTGGGCTCAGAGGGTTCAGCCTCACCAGCAGCTCCACAGGAGAGAGATGTGGCTGTCACACCCTCACCACACCCCCATCTCCCCACACACATGGATTTGCAGTCTCAGAAACCATATGGTGCAGTTCTCCTCCATCCCGCAGGGTCATGATTAGAGGTAACTGGAAGGCAGAGAGTTGGGGTTTTTTGACACCTAGTTCCAAGTCTTTAATACTTTTAAAAGACCTCTAAAGACTATGAATTTTACTCAATAAAAACGTTCGTATGATAAGGCAGGCGAATCAAAATAACAAGTGAGCAACCAATAGAACTTTGTTGCAGTTAGCAAGGGGTTAATGCAGAAAGAAAGCCACCCTGTTGATCCAAAGGCATGAAGAGGCGCTTCACCGAAGGATAAGTTAGGTGAGGCCCACTCTCGACGAATCAAAGAAAGCCTCACGAAATGATGGGTTTTGTGTTGCTCTTGTTGCAGGCCACAAAGGGTGGAGACTGACCGATGGCAGGATGGTGAACCATGGCACCCCTGTGCGGTTTAGAACCACAAAAGCACCGTGATGGAGAAGCGACTCTGTGTCGGGGCAGATCAAAGTATCTTCACACACACACGATGAAATCTTTCATTCCAGAACTCCAGTGCTAAGAAAAAGATGTGCAGTGAAGCTTTCATTATCAATGTGAAAACTGAAGGAAACAGACCCGACTGATGCATGAGTGATCGGTGATAAAATCAGAGTACATAGCAGTGCACATGTATTATTATCACAAAATCTTTTCCAAGAAAGGTGCAATAAACCAAGGTAAAACTGTTCACTTCAGATGAGAATCACGTCTGGGTGGTTTTATTTTCTCCCGATGTCCCACAAGATGTTCTTTTGATAATCAGAACATAAACTAAGAGTGATTTCTAGCTTCCTTTGTTAAACTCATCTGGTGTCTGATTCCTTCAAAATTTAAAGCGTCGACTTGGGGGAATTATAATGTTCGCCCACGTAGAAAAGTCTCTCCCAGCGCACAGACATGAGCTCATCTGATACCGATGAATCCTGTGAAACGGAAAGTCTTGTCGACACGTTCACAAATCCGGGGCACGGGGGAGTGTGCGTGCTCCGAATGCTGTTCCTTCTGCGGGGCCTTCATGGTGTCCCAGGATCGCTGCCAGGTCCCGAGAGAGGAGGCAGCCAGGGAGCAGGGAGCCAGGAGGCAGAACCAGGTGGTTACCAGGACAGGAGTGCCCCTAGGGCTGAAAGTGATGTGTGTGTGTGTGTGTGTGTGTGTGTGTGTGTGTGTGTGAGAGAGAGAGAGAGAGAGAGAGAGAGAGACAGTGAGAGAGAAGTTGGAAAGACACAATTTACCTCCTGGAGAATCCCGGTGCTTTTCTCTTTCCCCCCCCAGGAAAAGGAGGGCAAGGAACTGGCCTGTGATCCGTTCACTCCATTTATTTTCTAGAGGAAAGGAGGGAAGGCGAGTGACCCTGTCAAGCTGCCTCCTCGGCTGATATCCAGGAAGTACCAAGCTATCAAGCCAACCAGGCACCTTCATCTCCACGCTGACTCCTGGTGGGCCCTTGGGTGGCAGAGGAGAAAGGCGCTCCTAAGGGCTTTCTTTTCCAAAATTTATTTTCTTTTTGTTGTTGTTGCTGGGAATGTACACGACACCTACATAGACGCCGATTCAACTATTGCTATGTGCACAAATGAAAGTTAGACCACCATCCTCCTGCTCCGAGAAGAACAGTCCTCCTTTGGAACTTGTCTGATGTTGTCTTATGATTAGGTCCAGGTTATTTACTGGAACCTCGGTTTGACTATAACCGAGTTACAGTCACAGTATCACATCTGGAGCACATAATGTCCCCTTTATGCTGTATTACTGATAATTCATATATATTTATATAAACACACATATATGAAGCTTTATTTTACTGTTGAAAATATATACAGCAAAACATAACCAGCTCTTGACACAACTTGCATTCTTCAAGATGTGAAACCACAATCATTCTCACTCTTCTCTCATTAATTCATGGCCCCTATCTAATCTTTCTATGTCTTCAGTTAAAGCGCATATAGTTCTTAAAAGAGAAAAAGGCTCAAGGCAAGCATTGGTCAGTAGTTAAGTGAAACGACTGTTTGGTTTTAAGAAAACTGCAAGGGGTGTTTTCAATTTGAGGTTTAAAGATGATCTCAAAAACAAGAATTTCAGTTCATCCAACCTTTCTGCTTGAGGAAGTCTGTAATCTGTGAGAATTTTACATTTTGTTTGGCATCAAAGAAGCCAAAGTCACTGCCATCAAGTCAGTGTCAGCTCATGAGGACCTTGATACCTTCCTCCCCCTTGTCGTACTGCTCTGGCAAGGACTTCTAATACAACACTGAATAGAAGTCTTGAGAGCAGGTACCGGAGTCTTGTTCCCAATATCAAGAGGAAGGTTCTCAGTCTTTTTCCCGGTAATCATAATGGCCGGCTCCCTGGGTTTTTCTAGGACTTCCAGAAGTCAGTCAGCAGGGCTTTCTTCAGAGACCACTGTGGGAGGACTCAAACCCCTAACCTTTGGGGTTAATAGCTGAGTGCATCCACTTTTCACACCACCAACTGTACTAACGATGTTTGGGAGGTGGAAGACAAACGCATGGTAGCATGCCCCATCAGGAGGTCGCTGGTGAGATCATTCCTAAGAGCGAAGGCAAACAAATCGTTGCGATCTCCCTGGAGAGTAACATGTATGCTACATCCACAAGGAGGGGTGCACGTGGGAGCTGCTTCATAATTTCAACGTGTTCTGTGTGCGGTAACCCAGTGACCCTCATGTAGAGAGACGCATCAGTCACTGAGGAGAAATGCGTGTCCAACGGGAGAAGGAAGGGTCCCAGGCGGAGCTGGGGAACACCTGGCTGCAGGAGAACTGGAGAACCCTCCTGCCGGGTGACATCACGCACCTCAATTAGGGATGCGTCCATTAAACGACTGACCAGCAGGGCCCACAGCTGGTGTTATACATATCCAAATGGCCCTTGGCAGAAAAAAGGGTCCCTGTTCCCCTGCACAGAGGGGGGCACTTCTGAGCTTCTGGATGACTTTGTCTTTCATCCCTTAAGGAAAGAAAGCTTGACAGTGGCTACGACCTGTGATACGGGTGCGTTTGATCAGACAGTCCCAGTTTTGCTCACACACACCAGTTGATTCCTACTTTCTAATTTTTCCAGATTTTCAAACTAAACCAAACCACCTTCCTAATCACACCAAGCACCTCTCCAGCGTGTGTCCTTGACCTCTAAGAGCGTGACCTCTGAGCACGGGCAGAGGGTGGAATGGCTAAAACGTGGGCCTGTCGTGAGTGTCCCGGACAATTCCAGCGCTCCCTACCCAGCCAACTTGTTTTATTTCTTTATGCTCTTCAGCTGGGCCTGCAAACACAGCCTCTCACACTCAAGTATCTGGGGGGTGACCCCCACAGAGCTTAAAAGCATGATGTCATGCCACAAGCCTGGAGGCAAACTAACCACTCAGCGCTGAAGCCTTCCCGGGATTGCTGGAAAGCCCGCTGGTTGCCACATCTGCTTGTAATTAACTCGTCTTTATTGGCTAGAACAGACACCCGATGACTCTTTGCCAAGCCAATTAGGAGGCCGTCTCATGAATCCCGAGTTCAGCGGCCACTTCCTGCTTTCAAGGACTATGTCTTGTCCGTCATTGGCCTGGAGGCCTATTGACAATGGCAGGCCTTAATTCATTCCCGGCCACAATTCCCCGTGAATCCCAACTTCCCAAATGTTGAAGGAATGGCACCATGGCTAGGCACCTGGTACCAGGTCTGGAAATGGCAGTGTACCTAGCGCCTTAGGTCAGGCGAACCTCACGCCATCAGATGCTTGTCCTTTCAAGGAAACAACACCAGCAAGTGGGAACATAAAACAAGCTGCCGTGGCATCCAGGCAAACAACAATGCTAACAGATCCTCTCATCCTTCAGGGGTTCTCTCCTCCCCAAATCAGTGGGCGTAGGAAGGAAGCTTTCCCCAAAGGGATTCACCACGTACACTAGGCGTATGAGAAATTGTGTTAGAAGAATCATGTCACCCAAGTCTACTGAAGGCAAGCGAAGGCCAAGCATGGGTGTCTTTGAGCTACGCACAGCTAACTTTTGCTGGGGAGACTCCAAGGGGAAAGACGCGCCACTCTGCACGATGTAAGGTCCCTGCCAGGCATGGTTACGTCATGTGGTCCCTGCAGTACAACAGGCAAGCGGATGAGCGGTCGCTGTCCCTGTACAAAAGCAGGCAGGGACGGGGTGTGACCTGTAGGTCAGAGTCTACTGAGCCCTCAACAGGGAGGGCACCGACTCCAGGCATAGTGTCTGTGCCACTCTCAACCGGCAGGAATGAAATCTCCTTTCTTAAGGTCTGACTAGGGGCATGGAAGGCTTCACGTGTCTGGACCTCAAAGTCGCTGCTCTTCATATCATAAAACCAACAACACACTCAGCCATCAAGTCGATTATGGCTCATAGGGGCCCTATAGCCGACAGAGCAGAAGGACTCCTTAGGATTTACCTAGCCTGGAAAGCTTCCAGCGAGCAGACAGCCTCATCTTTCTCTTATGGAGCAGGGGGTGAGTTTGAACCACTGACCTGGTGACTAGCAGTCCAACGCTTGCCCGATAGTGCCACTGGGTCATGTGCTCCATACCTCCCTGTGTCATGAGAAAACAGGCCCAGAGAGGTTGAGTAGTCTGCCAAGGGTCCCATGGGTCATTAATAGTATGGCCAAGAGAGTTTGGTAGAGTTGGGGCTTCAGCTCTAGGAATTCTTTCTGCTGGGCCCGCCTCCTGCCTGTGGTGCAGGAAACAAACATCAGCTTTACTGGGTGGTGGGGGAGGAGTGGGGGGAGAAACAAAGTAACAAAGCAAAGTGATTGAACTTTCCAACTTGTTCCAACAGGAGACTAATTCTTCTAAATACTGTCCTAGACAGGACCCCGACTTACCATACCCATGAAAGTAGGGGTGCTTCGGATGAGCTCAGCTCCCGTGACCTGGCCCCACTCAGAGTTCCTGGGAAGTTTGAGGGGCTCCAATGTATCAAGGAAACTCAATGATCCAAATGTGATTTTCTTTCTCTCTTACCATCCCCTCAGAGCAACCTCAGTCCCAGCATCCTCCCTCCTCTGACTTTCAGCCCTGCTGGAATGTCCAGGGCCCACCACTGCCAAATTCTACCTCTCCATAGCCTGCGATCAAAGCTCATGCGTCACCAATCCCATTCCCACGGAGGGTCTAGCCTTTGAAAAACTCCTTTGTCCCAACTTATTGATGACTGTAGGCTGTGGAAAGTTGGAGAAATCTAGGCTCCTGCTCCTACTTTGCCCAGACACCTTAATTTTATTTTAATTAAATTTTACTTTCCTGCATAGATTCCATGCTGCATGGGCAAATCTACTGCACAAGTCCTCTCTGAAGGGTTGACCAGCAAGGAGGTGACTGAGCACTCAAGTGTGCCCAACCTGAGCTGGGGTATTGTCCGTCGCATCCTCTGCACGTGGAAGGTGGACACTGAATAAGGAAGACTGTAGAGACTGGATGCATTTGAGTTGTGGTGCCAGAGAAGCCTGTTGAATGTACGTACCATGGACTGCTCAAAGAACCAACCAACCATTCCTGTGGGATGAAGACAGGACTTTTCCACATCATATACTCTAAAATATTAAGCAAACTATTTACCAGCATTTGAAGCTGACTAAGCTAGCTGTTCCCCATGAAGCTCCCAGCTATCTGAGGCCTCTGCGTCACTCATGATAGAGCGGACTCCAATGCTGTTAGGATGATGGTTCGCTTCCCTGGAGGCCTGTGGACTGGATTCAAGGGCCCTTGTCAATGACTCCTAACCAGACAGACCTGTTCATCTACCCTCAGAAGTCCGAGGCCTTCCCTATCACATCCCTCTCCCCTTAGTTACGTAGGCTTCCCTAAGCCATTGTCACCATTCAGCCCTTACCCCCTCTTGTGACATGTCCTGACTGGTGGCAGTAGGACTCATATATCCCCCCATAAGATTATTTTTAAGCAGGGAAAATTAATGTTCGCCACTCATGCTTCTGCCTCACTCCTGCCCCTGAGCGCCAGACGTTCTCGGCTCCTCTCCCTCATCATGTAATCCCTTCCCCCACTCTCTCTCCACGTGGACCACCGAGCAGGACGGAGGTGAGCATGCTACCCTGATGTGAAATGTGTCTGGCTCTTCTTGTTTCTCTCTCTACCATGCTCTCTTTATCGTTATTATAATAAATAACAGTGATTGCTGTTCAAGTGCCTGTTGAACCTGTGATGTGTTTTTTCAGAAGCTGGCCTCTTCTGATACATTCTGTATCGGAAGAAATACAGCCAGAATGCTCCTAAGAGGTAAGGATGGCCTGCTACAATTGATGTATGTATGCATCGTGATGGGAGGTGTATGAGCCCCCAATAAAATGATTCATTAAAAAAGGGGAAGGGGGAAAGGGGAAAAAGGAGCTTATACCAAGAGCTGAAGTAGAAAATATTTGGAAATGAATATGGCAACATGTGTACAAATATGCTTGATACAAACGATGTATTGAATGTTATAAGAGTTATAAGAGCCCCCAATAAAAATCCTTTAAAAAAAATAAACAAGAGGCAAGGATGGTGAGACTTTATCTTATGCACTTTGGAGACCTGTCGAGAGAACGATTTCGGGGAAAGGACGCCATGCTTGATAAAGGCCGGGGGCAGTGTGAGAGGAGGGTCCTTAACCGGATGGATGGAGCTGCAGCAATGGGCTCAGACGTAAGGACACTTGTGAGGATGGTGCAGGGCCTCGCGGTGTCTCCTTCTGCTGTACACAGGGTCGCGAACTGAGTCAGAACGGGCTCCGGGACCCCTAACAGCATGCGGATCTAATGGAGGGTTGCGGGGGGTGGGGGGGGGGTGGGGGGGGTCGGGATTCCAAAGACAATGGAGATAAAGTGTACAAACCACAGGTCAAAGCACTGACTCACTCTCAGCATCTCAGTCATGATGCCAGTTTAGAAGCTACTTTAAGAATGAGAAGCGTCTTAAAATTATTAAGTCGTCCTGTCAGAGTTTCATGGAGGCTGGCAAGACATGAGACGGCTGGCTCAGAGCCCACCGACACTGCAATGACAGCAAGAGAAGTCAGCATTTGGGGGTGTGGGTTGCCTGGGCCACAGGTCCCGCACAGAGATGCACAGAGCACCGGCTGGCCCCTGCATGCTGTAGCAAAGTTGCATCAAATAACAAAGGACCTTGACTGTAGGGAACCTGGATCCTCTAAAATGGGCAAGAAGCCTGTCAGGCCTCTAGTGTAGAAGAGGGTACTATATCTGCCCAGGCGCTTGCTCTATGAACACTCTTAAAAAGGCAGTCCAAGAGGAAAAGCAGGTTGTGCCTGTATTCACAAGCCATGAAGACAGACATGGGCCTTACAGAGAATGGGGCTAACCCGAAGCCTTTCCAGGCCTGTTCCCATGGGATACGAGCTCCCCAAACTGGGGGACCTCAGGTCAGAGAGACAAATACCTTGAGAAGATAAGAGATAGATAGGATTTTCTGCTTGAAAGGGGCCCTCACCCCTCTGCGAATGAAATTTTAAAATTTCACCGTTCACCAAGAGAAGTGGTTCTCAATCTTCCTATTGTCCCAACCCTTCAATACAGTTCCTCATGTTGTGGTGACCCCCACCCCCATCCTCCACACTAACCATAAAATTACTTCCATGGCTACTTCATAAATGTCATTTTGCTATTGTTATGAATCGGGCAACCCCTGGGAAAGGGTCATTCGGCCCCCAAAGGGGTCGCGACGCTCAGGTTGCGAACCGCTGCCCTAGAGGATCCTTGCTAAGCTGTCCCATGCCACATGGCCCCATTCTTTCCTGCTCCCTCTACTCCAGCCTCCATGGCCTTCTTGCCAGACTCCCTCCTGCCTCAGAGCCTCCCTGGGCACTGTTCCTCTGCCTGCAATGCCCTGCAGGAGGCCCGCCCTCCCTCCTCATCCGGGTCTCTGCTGCCCAAGACAGAGTCCTGAGCATTTACCTTATTTTTCTTCCAAACCCAATCACTGTCTGGTATTGCTCTGATTCCTTTATTTGTGACCATCTTCCCGCAACAGAAGGTTAGGCTCCTTGAGGGCAGGCCCTGCTTCCCTGCTCTGAGGACAGTGTCTACTGACCGCTACGAAAAAGACCACTGTGGACCTTACTGACAGCGTGACCACTGCGCTCACACAACAGACAGAACACACAAAGGAGCCAGCCCACCTGGCAACTATTCCTTTCTATCGGAAACTTGTAATCCAGATGAGCACGGCCCACGGCCCTGTACTAAAAGCTCCTTCCTGATTTGTACAGCAAACTCCACGGCCTGGTGGAATGAAGAGGCGGAAAGACGGGCCTTTCCAGCCCCGTAAAGAGTTGCCATGTGAGAAATCTGCAGGGGCAGCTCCACCCACCCCTATCGGGTCCCTGTGAGTCAGCATCGCCTTGCTGGCACAGAGTTTGGGTTTGTTTGGCTTTTTCAGTCGGTGGACTGGAAAGAGCATGGTCGGGGGCACTGAGTGTCAACTCCCTACGATGAGAGAGTCCCTTCGCCTCAGCTTCACCAGTTATGAAATAGGAGACGCCCACCTGGTCAATACGGTAGGCTGGGGGGGCTCCCGTGCTATATGTCAAAGCGCAAGACTCTGTAAGACAGAGTGTGGCGTAAAGGTACGTCGTCGAGCTGCCACGACCGGTACAAAATACACCGGAGGGCCCACTGCTGTCCACACGTGGACGCAGAGGTTTCAGGGAGCAGTTGCTATGCACCCAGAGTGCTCTTCATTCTCCACACATCACCTTGACACGGGGAAAAGCCAAACACTCCATCACGGCTTCAAGGGCAGACGGCCGGAGGAGGCAGTGAGATGCTAGGACTTTGAAGGCTGCGCAGAGGGAAAGCAGGGCACCTGGGGGCCTAAACCAGCGCCTCCCAATGACGAGGTCTCAGCCGGGGTCAGTCCAGACGCTGACCCACAGACAGAGGGGGGCATCCTGAGCGTGCCCAAGCTCGCAGAAGCAGGGGTGCGATAAGCAGAGGGTTAGCTGGCTTACCTTCCTGGTTATCTGCATAGCCCAGCTCACCGCCCTCGGTAGCTGGGAGAAGAGTCAAAGGGATTGGGAGCAGGGGAAACAAGAGACCATAAAAAGCCTTCCAAAATGAGGGCAGGGAAACAGGTGGTGGAAAGGGTATGAACGACAGCCAGTGTTTCAACATCAGCCCAGAGCCGACCGATAAAAGGCCGATCATTTTCAAACGCAGCCGGTCAGATGGGAAAGACTTCCTGGGCCCCCCCCCCAGTTAGCCATCCCCATTCTCCGCTTAGCATCACACTCTCGCTCACTTCACGCCAGGGCCCCTTCTGGTTCTAAACATGTACAGTCATCCCTCTGAACAGTGCAGTCTCTGGAACCCTGGGTTCCAGAAGTGGTCCCGCTTAGCCATTGCCTTGACTTCTGTCCTGGGGGACCAGGAGGGGAGAGGAGAGTGTTCTTCATGCCGGGGCCCATTTCCCCTCTGGGAGACCTGGATCCCAAGCCTCAAGCTGCAAGTTCGGTTGTTCAAACCCATCAGCCGCTCGCAGGGAAAAAGATGAGGCTGTCTGCTCTGAAAACATGTCCAGTCACAGAAACATCAGGGAGCAGTTCCACTCTGTCCCAGGGACACCTAGAAGGTCGCTCTGGGTTGGGATCGACTCAAGGGCATAAGGGAGAGTGGGAAGATGGATTTGATTATGTTGATGTTCAGTTATTTGTATCCCACACCGATTTCTTCGAGGTTTCTAGTAGCTCCTTGTGAACTGCTGGTTGAAGGAGCCTGCATAGACAGAATCATTAATTGTTGTCCAGGATCTTAAGGTTAAGATGGGTGCAGCTATACAGGGTTGGCATGCAGGAAATGGGAGCCAGTCATGGCAAGGAGCTAATGGACATGGCTACAGCCAGAAGCAAAATGAGAAGACCTGTGGGGGCTGAACGACCTGGAGAGGGGCCCCTGAGACGTTAGAGGGCAGCTCAAGGGGGGTTGGGGAGGGCTCGGCATGCAAGGCACACCCCGTTCCCGGTGCTAAACACATCCTTGGGGGAGGGCTGAGGGTCGCACCAAGGCTCAGTGCACCCAGAGCACCCTCAACTTGCCATAACTTCCTCTAAATCTCCGCTGACCTGGGCAAGGGCTTGTGGCTCAAGAGGAAGTCCTGCTGCCAGGATGACAAGCTCCTTAGGGTGCACACGGTTTCCCTTTCCCGTGACACTCAGACATGCCGGGAATCCCCTGGGGTGGGTTCAGCTCTAAGTCCAATGGGAATAGATAGCTCCCTTCTGCTGTAAGCACCCCTTTGAGGGGGAAAAAGTTGCTGAGATGTTTAGGGGACGGCTGCTGTCCTCAAGACTTATTTATCCCTTGCGCTTGGACAGCCTGACTAGACGGGGCCCATTCCAGAGTCTTGGGTGTGGTTGCAGATGTCACCCAAGCCCGAGACTCCAGGCTGAGGCTGCCCAGCCCTTTAGCCTTGGGGGGCTGGGGAGTGGCCTCTAGGAAGCGCCTAGCTAGGAGTCTGCACAGATCGATGATGAGCCCCCCAGCAACACTGCTCAGAACTCCCCGCCATCTTGTGCATCAGAGGTCCAGCGGCCCCACCCGCCCCCAAAAGTAGGCACTGAAGTCACCACTCCCCATCAGAAAGAGCTAGTAACAGAAACATTCTAATGATTCCATTTTTGCTGATGACCAAGATTGCATCAAAACAAAACAATGACCTCTTGACCAGCCTGCTGTAGGTGAGTCCTTCTTCTTATACGTGGTTGCCATTCTCATGTCTGGTTTTCCTGGGGTGGGGGGGGGGCAGAGGGGAGGGAGAAGAATTATTTTAAGGAATGGCTGGCAAGGGATTGAGGGCAGAGGGTGGCGGGCCACACCTCCAAAGTGCTAGCTGTGTATATAAAGCCAAAGTTAAGCCTCCGTCCCCACTGCTAACAAGTCCCCCTTTCTCGCCTCACCACCACCCCCAAACATAACGAACCAATCTCAGTATCATCACAGCCATCTCCACCAAAGGGCCTATTATCTCCACCCGTGCACCCACACTCAAAATTCTCTGGCTAACTGACCAAGGTATGTGTGTGTGTGTGTGGGGGGGGGGGGGGGGGAAAGAGGGGGAAGCAACTGAATATCCCCAAGTCAGATGATCGAACTGTGGAAGGGCAGGCCCACACCTAAAGGCAAACTCACTGCCCTCGTGTCGATGAAGTGGGCTCTTGAAGGAATTGCCCTATTTATTGACAGCAGGGCTGCTCCCGTGCGTTGCCAGGCTGCTACTGATTCTGGGCGCAGTAAGGCACATCTTCTCCCAAGGTGGGGCTGGTGGTTTTGAACGGTTGGCCTTGAGTGCCACAGCCCATGATGCCGCCATGGGCCCTTTAAGGCTAGACCCAAAATGCTCAGCCTCCAGCCTGACGAATCAACAAGAACACTGGATCTTCTGGTTCTCTGTTAAAAAAATTGTGGTTCCATGGCCCGAATTGGCAACCTACAGTCCCGCACAGAGACGCCCAGCTTGCTGGGGTCCTTCTGCCATAAGACATGTCCACAATGAAAATGGCCCCAAGTGAAGTGCTTCAACAAGAATGATGGCAGCCAGGTGGCAAAAAGGCTCAGGTGTGACTCTACATCTCCCTGGCTAATTTGTCAATAAATAGGGCAATTCCTTCAAGAGGGCGGGCCCCGTTTTGAATCCTGAGCTATGTGGCCTGCCTCTTTAATTGCGGAAACCATAAAATGGCACCACTCATAGGCAGCTTCTGAAACAAGGTCAAGGCGTGGGTGCTGTAAATAGCATGTGAGACACGGGGAGGTCACAACTGGAGCCAGGGTCGGGCTCAGGGCCCGAAAGGAAGGGCCGGGTCAGATGGGGAAACACCCGGTCTCCTTCCGGAGCACCTTGGGGATTTTAAGTCTAGGCAGCAGCAGCAGCTCCGGGCCTGCTTTCTCCCTCGTTTTCAACCCGTTCCACAAAAGCAAGATAAAAGCAGCACTTATCGAATGTCCTCATGACCCTGGCAGAGACGCACCAGCTGCGCCACAGCCAAGACTTCCAGGGTGCCAAGGCTTCCCCTGGGCGCTGGGCAAGTAGAGGGAGAGCAGTCGCCGGAAGGGGAGTTGCAAGGGGGGGGTGGGGGGGGAGAAAACTGACACCCAAGCTGCTTATTAGCATATGAATTCACAGGCAGTTGGAGAAGGAGCCAGATGTAGCAGCTGAACCCTTCAGAGTAGAAAAGCTTCTTAATGACCGATGGCTTCATGCACACTCAGTTCCCTCCCCAAACCGAAACCTATTGTCCAGTGATTCTGACTCATAGCTGCCCCTCCTAGACAGAGAGACAGAGATAGACAGACAGACAGACAGGCAAAGGCTGCTCAGAAAGACCCCGGGAGCCAGCCTAGACAAAGTCAAGGTGAGAGAAGCACAGCTTCATCTTAGTGATAAGGACACATGCATATAGTTGTAAATTATGTCACAGCCTGTGGGTTGAGACCTCTTTGGGGGTCGAACAACCCTTTCACAGTAGCACTTAAGAAGTAGCAGGGAAAACAATTTTATGGTTGGGGCGTGGGGGGGTCATCACGGCAGGAGGAACTGTCTTAAAGGGTCGCTGCATTTGGAAGGTTGAGAACCACGGGTCTAGATGTATAGAAAGCTGAAGTCAAGCCTCCCTCATCACGGCTAACAAGACCCCATCCTCCCCCTCTCTCCCCGAAAAAGAACAAACCACACTCGGTATCATCATATCCACTGAAAGTCGATTCTGACTCACAGTGACCCCTTAGGACAGGGTGGAACTTGCCCCTTTGAGTTTCCAGGGCTGAAGCTCTTTACTTGGATAGAAAGCTTCACCCTCCACCAGAAGATCGGGCTGGTGGTTTGGAACTGTTGACTTTGCAGTCAGCAGCCCAACTGTCAGTGGTATAACCCACTATGTCCCTAGGACTCCTAAAAAATTCCCAGGTGGTGGCTATAAGTGGCGTGAGCACCAGTGGCGCATCTTCCATTCAAGGCAGTCACGCACTATGGACCCAGGCACTGTTCACCTCCCAGAAATGGTTTCACCATGTACCATGCACTGACTCACACAACACTATCTTGGTTCAGGTTCTAAGATTTGTGACAGTGGCCTCACAGAACTCACAGACAGTACTCACGACTAAGGGAATTCGTTAAAGAAGCCAAGAGGTTTTCCCAAGTCAGGGAAGATGCAGTGGTCAGCTACAACAGCACCTCCTCAGGCAGCAGCCACGTCTCTCTCTGGTCCTGTTCTCAGCCTCTCTCGGTCACAGGTCCCCTGGCCTTTGCCGTCACAGACCAGGAAGGCAGGCCTGTGGCTCTCTCAGTCCTATAACCTCGGGCCAGATGAAGAGAAGTCACCCCGTGGTCTCAGTGCAGCGTCTCTGAGTCTCCAAGCCACAGCCTCCGGTGCATCTGGTCTTGGCCAGCCTCTGCCACTTCCAACAGACATCGTGGACCCACTCTTGCAAAATCCGCCGACTTTTCTCTGTGTCCCACATGGCTTCTGTACGCTGAGAGATGGGTTTGACAGAGGAGTGGTGTGTCTTTTATCTGAGCATACCCCCAAGGAAAAGGAAGGATTCTGTCTTAAATCACCCTCTAGTAGTCTTAAAGATATCCCCAAGGAAACCCAAGATGTGACTTGGTTCACACCCTTTACTAAAATCAGGTCTTAATCCCAACCAAACCCTGACCGTACATTTAGTACAGAACTTCCAAAATGGGATTATAGCCACAGGCATAGAGTCCAAAATGATAATACATCATATAAAGAGGTATGGCTAGAGGGGTCATATTAACTGACTACATCTCTGGTGAGATATGCTTTTATACAAATGTGCTACATTTTACAAAAATGAGATTGTCCAACAATGATTGAGTACACTGACAAGATACTGCCAGAGGTTCAGGGCAGATTCAGAAAAGCATGTGGAACAGGAGATTGCAAGGTTGATGTCAGACGGATCTTGGCTCAAGGTACAGAATCCCATAAAGATGTTTATATGTTTTATTGACTCGGCCAAAGCAGTTAACTGTGTGAGTCATATCAAAAAGATGGTCAACCTTGAGAAGAATGAGAATTCCAGAACACTTCATTGTGCTCATGTGGAAATGTGCACATGGATCAAGAGGCAGTCATGAGAATGGCACATGGGAAGGCTGCATAGTTCACAATCAGGAAAGGTGTGCGTCACGGTTGTATCTTCTCACTGTGCTTGTTTAATCTGTATAATAAGCAAATCATCAGAGAAGCTTGTCGTATCAGGATTGCAAAATTAATAACCTACAACTTGAGGATGATACAACCTTACTTGCTAAAAACAAGAAGGGCTTGAAGCACTCACTGATAGAGAGCAAAGATTACAGTCTTCAGTATGGATTACGACTCAATGTAAAGACCCAAATCATTACAACTGGACCCATAAGTAACATCATGATCAAGAGAGAAGGAGTTGAAGTTGTCAAGAATTCTGTCTTACGTGGGTCTACAATCGATGCTCACAGAAGCAGCAGTGGAGAGACCAGAGTCACATGAGGTCAATCTGCTGCACAAGACCTCTCTAGAGGATTGAAGAGCAAGGATACTAACTGAAAACTAAGGTGAGGTCTACCCAAGATACGGTATTTTCTTTTCTTTTTTTAATGCATACTATGTTCATCAAAGCATTTTTATTAATAAATCATCTTACTGGGGACTCATACAACTCTTATCACAATCCATCCATCCATCCACTGTGTCAAGTACATTTGTACATTTGGTGTCACCATCATTTTCAAAACTTTTCTTTCTACTTGAGTCCTTGGTATGAGTCTCATTTTTTCCCTTTCCTTCCCCACCCTCATTCCCTCATAAACCCTTGATAATTTATAAATTATTATTTTTTCATGTCTTACACTGACCAATGTCTCCCTTCAACCACTCTTCTGTTGTCCATCCCCCAAGTAGGAGGTATAAGTAGATTATTGTGATCAGTTCCCCCTATTTCCCATCACCTTCACCTTCCCCTCCTGGGATAGCTACTTTCTATACTGGTCCTGAGGGATTTATCTGTCCTAGATTCCCTTTGTTACCCTCTTATCTGTACCCATGTACATGCTCTGGTTTAGCCAGATTTGTAAGGTAGAATTGGGGTCATGATAGTAAGGGAGAGGAAGTATTAAAGAACTAGAGGAAAGTTGAATGTTTCATTGGTGCTATACTGTCACAGGCTGGTGTGCTTCTTCCATGTGGGCTTTGTTGTTTCTGAGCTAGATGGCTGCTTGTTTATCTCCAACCCTTTAAGACCCCAGATACTATATCTTTTGATAGCTGGGCACCATCACCTTTCTTCACCACATTTGCTTATGTACACATTTGTCTTCACTGATCGTGTCTGGAAGGTGAGCATCATGGAATGCCAGTTTAATAGAACAAAGTGTTCTTGCATTCAGGAAGTACTTGAGTGAAGGCTCAATGTCCATCTACTGCCTTAATACTAAGCCAAAAATATATGCATTTAGATCTATTTTCCCATGATTATGTATAAATATATTTTCATATGTATATGCTTGTACTTAGACCTCTATAAATGCCCTGTGCCTCCTAGTTCCTTCCTCTATTTGTTTTTACTTTCCTCTTGTCCCACTATCATGCTCAGCCTGCACTTGGGTTTCAGTAATTTCTCTTGGTTATATTGCCCTTAGTCAAGCCCTACCGGGCCTCCTACACCGTCCTTGCCATTGATTTTAGATCACTTCTTGTAACCTTATCCTTAGGCTTGGTACCATGCGCTTCCTTTCCTCCCACCTCCCCTCTCCCATGTCACCCTGAAACTGTCGGTCCCATTTTGCTCTCCTCCAGATTGTTTATCCCACCTACCTTATCTAGGTAGACACGCAGAGATAATAATATGCACAAAAACAAGACAGAACAAAACGAAGCAATGAAATAAAACAAAACAACACCAAAAACCCAACAACAAAACAAGGAAAAGCCTAAAATAGTTCTAGATCTGCTGGTTGACCTTTAGGAGCATTTTTCCATCATAGCGCAGTGAGTTCAGTGTCTCAGCTGCTAAATGAGAAAAGGGAATCTGAATCCAACAGTGACAGAGGGAGGAAGATGCAGCAGTCTGCTTCCATAGAAATTACAGAGCCTTAGGAGGCCCGTGGAGCAATCCTGTCAGGTTGCTGGAAGTGGAGTGAAAATGGGCTCAAAAGCAATGGGTTACATGTTTGTTTGTTTGTTTATAGTATCTGTTGGGATAGCTTTGGGCTGCCAATCACCAAGGTCAGCAGTGTGAAACCACCAGTCACTCCATGGAAGAAAGTTGAGGTTTTTTTTCCTTTCTAGTTCCATAAAGAGTTAAGTCTCTGGTGGACGGATTGGCCCTATCTGACCTCACCACACCAAGGCAAAACACTAAGAGCATGCGCAGAGCAGATGGGGGAGCAGAGCAGGGTGGTCCCCAGGGAGTGCAAAGGTCAGACTTCGGAGCAAGGGCATGGCACTCCAGCTTGACTGAAGGAAACTCCTAGAAGTCAACAAAGAGACCTTGAACATTTTACAGGTTTTTCTTATTAATTACTATTCTTTTTTTTTCATTTATTTGTATATTTCTGAGTCATTGTTATGTTGTTGTCATCTTTTTGTCCCCTTTTGTCACTTCATCTTGCTATGTCTTTTTTATGCATATTATTATCTCTGCAGGTCTATTTAAATAAGAGAGAGCTGGATGAACAGTATGGAGGAGAAAACAAATGGACCAATGGTTCCACGAGTACATGGAAGAAAGGGAGGGGGAAAAAGAGGTGGTGTTGACCAACCCAGGAACAAGGGAACAACAAGTGATATAAAATCTGTGGCAGGGAGGATGTGAGTGATCTGGTTGGGATTGCACAAGGACAATGTAACTGAGGGGAATTACTGAAACCCAAATGAAGGCTGAGCATGATAGTGGAACAAGAGGAAAGTAAAAGCAAATAGAGGAAAGAACTAGGAGGCACAGAGCATTTATAGAGGTCTAAGTACAGGCATATACATATGTAAATATATTTATACATAATGATGGGGAAATAGATCTAAATGCATATATTTTTGGTTTAGTATTAAGGCAGTAGATGGACATTGGGCCTTCACTCAAGTACTTCCTGAATGCAAAAACACTTTGTTCTATTAAACTGGCATTCCATGATGCTTAACTTCCCAACACAATCAGTGAAGACAAATGTGTACATAAGCAAATGTGAAGAAAGGTGATGGTGCCCAGCTATCAAAAGATATAGTATCTGAGGTCTTAAAGGATTGGAGATAAAACAAGTAGCCATCTAGCTCAGAAACAACAAAGCCCATATGGAAGAAGCACACCGGCCTGTGTGACCACAGGGTATTTATAGTATCAGGTATCAGGCAACAAAGAATCAAAAATTATTCATTATAAATTATAATGAATTTATAATTATTCATTATAAATAATGCAGATTGGGGACCCTAAGCACATCTGTAGGTAAGGGGACATTCCCTTTCAGAAGGGTCACACAAAGGAGACTAGCCAGTCAGGGTGCGGTGCAGCAATGATGAAACATACCACTTTTCTCTAGTTCTTCAATGCTTCTTTCCCCTCTACTATTATCATCCCAATTCCACCTTATAAGTCTGGCTAGACCAGGGGATGTACACTGGTACAGATAGGAACTGGAAGCACAGGGAATCCAGGAGAGATGATCCCTCAGGACCAGTGGTGAGAGGGCGATACGAGAGGGTGGAAGGAAGGTGGGGTAGAAAGGGGAAACTGATTATAAGAATCTACATATAACCTCCTACCTGGGGGACAGACAACAGGGAAGTGGGTGAAGGGAGACAGTGGACAGTTCAAGATATGGCAAAATAATTTATGAATTATTAGGGGCCCATGAGGAAAGGGGGCAAACGAGGAGCTGACACCAAGGACAGGTAGAAAGCAAAGTTTTGAGAATGATGAGGGCAGCAAATGTACAAATGTGCTTGACATACAATGGGTAGGTGAATGGGTTGTGCTAAGAGTTGTATGAGCCCCCAACAAGATGAATTAAAAAAGAGAGAGTTAAGTCTCTGAAACTCACAGGAGCGGTTCTACCCTGTCCCATCGCAGTGAGTCACTGGCAGTGAGTTGGGTTTGAGTTTATTGATACAGCTACATAGGAGCTGGCTGTTCATCCTCTCACTGCGCATGTTTATATCCATCTTTGGACTTTTCAACATTGGTCTCATATCCAGGACACCCGTACAATAAACCTGTTAATAGCAAAACTGCCAGGCAAGTTGATTTAACTCAGATTCAACAGTTGAGCTGCTCTCTGGGGACACCAAGGCAGGAAACCGTAAGATCGCAATTACTTTAAGGACATTACAACTGATATTAAGGAACAAAATCCGGATACATTTTGAAATGGGAAACTAATTTACGCTGCAAACGCAGGTCCCGCCCACAATTTAGAAAAACAAAATAAAATGCAACCGGTAGAATAAGCTAAAGAGAAAAACAAAAGAGGCTATTCTGCTTTAACAATTTCAACAGAGCTCAAATGACTGATGGGGATACAGTGGCGGGTCTCAAGGGAGAGCCTTGGGACAACCACTTCCTGTGGGGCAGCTAGATCTCTGTGGAACGGGCCATGAGCCCTGCTGGCAACGATTCCTCAAAACCTAGTGACCTCTTCCATTGCTGTTTCGGATTCCATATAACAAATAGTAAGCCTCGGAAATGAAGGCGTCTTCGTCTAGAATTGGCTTCGGCATCTTGCAGGGGACAACAGGACAGAGTTGCCTAGCTAAGCTTTAGTGATGCATTAAGTTCTGCTTGCAAAAATCTGGATGCTTCACAGGGACCGTGGTTTCTACAGATCCCCATCTTCCACTCCTTCCCGCATCTCCTGTCTGTGCAGGCACCTCCTGGTTCCGCTTAGGCAGCTTCCCAACCTCACAAGTTGACCCCTTATCTTAAATGCTCCAGAGTCACCCAAAAGTAAGCATTATGGGGACTTTCCCTGGAGTCCACATGAGGAGGTCTTGTCCTTCCCATCTCAGCCTCTCTTCAAGGCATCACACATCTGCCCACCTGGAGCAGCCCTCAGAAATTCCTCTCTACCAGGAGCTGAGCCCCGGTGGCGTAGTGGTTGTGCACGGGACTGCGGCCCCCTGGATTGGAGGTTCAAATCCAGCAGCAGCTCTCCAGGAGCAAGGCTGGGCCTCCTACTCCCACCACCAGAGGGCAGTGATGCCCCCCCCCCGCAAAAAAAATTCCTCTCTACCTTTGAGTGGGGTGTCCACTTTAAAGGAGACATGGAAGCAGTGGTGAGATTCAGCAGGCCCGATACCTAGTTTTTGGTTGAGTTCAGCGAGCCATGTGGTCATGTGTGACTTAGAATCAGGGTTCTAAGGTGGGCACCGGGGCCGTTGCCTGATGTGGAAACCACACATTTACATTTCTTTCTCTTTTTATTTTTTTCATTCCCCTTCTTTAAGACTCATCTGCGCAACAGCACTTTCTAAGTACCCGTAGTCATGTTCATTCCTTTCGTCCACAGGTATACAAAATTAGCTGAAACTATGCCTGTAATATTTATTTATTTATTCATTTCATATTTTTTATGAAATGCTACATTTTGACTCTTCCTTTCTTACTTGCATTTGGTACTTCACTAACCAAAGATAAAATCTAAAGAGAAATAGTGCCAAACAACCAACCAGCCTTGGCCAGGCCTCAAGTTCCCACAAGATGTTGTGAGTGAATTATGCAACCCCTGAAAGTGTTCGAGGATCTAAAAATATTGTCAGAACAAATGCTGTAGGGTCAGCAGAAGCAGAAAGGGGTTTTCAAAGAGGAACATAATATATTCAGAGGAGAGTAAGTTGGGAGACCTCCTTCTAAGATAGCAAACACAATGACTACTGTCTAATTGGTCCACTTCTAAAGGAAGGGATCCTACTCTTACAGTGAAAAGATTGCTGAGAATAAATCATACATCTGACGATGCCTGGAGAAAAGTAAAGAATATTGCAAGTGAGGACACCAACCAAGAAGCACTATGGGAATACCTTCAATAACAATTTTGTTGCTTGTGTCAGATATGATTTCATATGCATTCACTAGCATTTTTAAATGTTTTCTTACAACACAATCTCACTTTGTATGCCTACTTTTATTGTTCTTATTTACGTTTCACTATATGAAACAATAAGCTGTCTTTCAGTGTCTTGTTACTCTACACCTAAAACGGTCATGAGGGCCACGAACTGGTTGTGCAAATTCTTTCAATCCCACCACTCCATGGAAGCGTCAGGTTATTTCTACCTTGAAGACACAACACTGAGCAAATCTACTGCTACAGACTTGACTCCAACTCAAAACAAACTAAAGGTCAAAAGACCTGCTGCCCAAAAGGATTTCGAAGGCTGTCACCCTTTATGGAACAGCCAGCTTGCCACATCTTTTCCCCACAGCATGGCCGGAGGATGTGAGCTGCCGACTTTTGGCCAGAAGTCGCAGCATCACTCACCTCACCACCCAGCCTCCTCCATCGTGAAGGCAGAGGCAGTGAACGACCTTAAGTGAGGGGACCACACCTGGGACGCAGTGAGTGCTCCATAAATGTCAGCTATGCTTATTCTCATTGTCTGATTCCTTCTCACCGCACCGCCTTCTAGCGTTGGCCACTGGCTTCCCTAAGATTTTACGATCTCGACAGTCAGTTCATTTATGGTGTTCTGGATGATCACAGAGCATTTGGATTGACATCATTGTCTCTTATGAATTTGGTTATTGTCAGTCAAACCCTCTGAGCTAATATAGCTCTAGGTACAGCTCATTTGGAATGAACCAGTATCCCTCACTGACGTCTCTCCCATGTGGACCTATGAATCGTTTTGAAACTGGAAGTGGGCCCGCACACTGACAAAAACAGAAACTCCGAGGGACTGTCCATCAGCTCATTCTATGAATGCGAAAAGTGGAAGGCCTAAGAAGGGAAACCATTTTCGATGAATACTACATTGACATTGCGCCTAAAACATATTAGTCTTTCCCAAAGACCAAGCAAAACCCTAATCCCCAATCAATCCTGTTTGACTGCTTATTAACATGAAACACATTCCTCTGAGAAGAAAAACAACAGCACAAGCAAATGAAAGATGAATCACACTTTGCTTTTGTTGAAACACATCCTGTACAGAAGAATGGTATAGACACCTTTGGGGGGAAATACACATCGGCGGCTTTCTTATGAAGGAAATAAGTCAGACAAGGTCTTATAGCTGTGTTTGTTTCTTTGTTTTCCTATAAAGTTCTGTGAGTTTACTTTGCCACCCGATTGGTCCTGTGACATGAACCTAAAGGAGAGTGTGAAAACATTCACCTCTCTGCCCTCAATCCTCAGAATCCCCTTGTAGTCTTTCCTTCTCTTGTCCAGAGTCAAGGGCACGAGACCCAATGCGGAAGGACACGACTTTGCAAAAGTCACCTAGTCTCTTTAGGTTGCATTTATTAGTTTATAAATAGTTCACTCACCGTAATGTTGACAGGAGACACGCTGATTACGTGCTAGGAAGGCATCCCTGATGGGCCCGGATATGCTAGTGAAACCTGCATCCAACACTGATACAGCTTGCTGGCAGTTCAATTTGGTATTAAGCCTGGTCATTCACATTTATATTTAGTCGACTATCATTCAAAAAGGAAAAAAAAAAAAAAAAAAGACCTGACTGGCCTACGGTAGGGTCCTGGTGGTGGTGCAGTGGTTCATTGTGCGCGTGCGCGGCCATCCCCCAAGGTCGGTGGTTTGAAACCATCAGCACCTCTGCAGGAGAAAGACGAGACTTCCTCCTCCTGTCAACAATGACAGTCTCACAGTTCTACCCTGCCCATGTCCAGTCACTCGTGATCAGTCTCATTGACTCGACAGCGGTGAGCTTGGCCTATGCAAATTGTAGAAAAACTCGAGCTAATTCCTAGCAGCACATTATCCTCTACATGTGTACAGCCAAATATGTGGCCTTCCTTCTGGAAATTCCACCATCACGAAAACACAGTGACACAAGAGGCACAGAAGTGAGTCGATCCATGGCTGTGAGCGTGACATATTGCGAAGTAAGAAACCTGGCCAGCTTCCTGCCCTTCCACTATTTTCCTAAGAGCCTCCAACCTGTTCATCCTTGCTCTTTCACTGAGCCGTCCGTCAGTACTCACCAGGCACTTAACCCACTGCTGTCCACACACTGCCCCTGGTCTTCAGGGGCAGGAAGCCACTGACGATGGTCTTCTGGCTGCTGTCAAACTGACTCCATGCAGAGCCTGTACCACTGAGAACTGCCTCATTGGGTTTCTAGTCTGTAATAGTCGGGGGGAGGAGCCCTGGTGACCCAGTGAGTAAGTGCTTACCTGCGGGCCAGTAGGTTGGGAGTTCTAACCCACCGGCTGCTCCAGCCACAGAAAGTACAGGCCGCCCTGAGCCGGAATCCACTCAGTGGCCACACACCCATCGTCACGGGAGCAGATCACCAAGCTTTCTTTCCTCCAGGGCCACTGGTGGGTTCAAACAGTCAAGCCCTTCACCATCGTGCCACCAGGGCCCCTGGTTCTGACTTCTTCTATGTGGATCCCCAAGAATGGGATTCAGATACACCAAGCGCCTCTCTCCCCTCCGCTTCCCTTCCCTGTTCCTCCAGCTTCCAGGGAAGGCTGTTGGACACAGTCTCGGCCTGGTTTGCATCCCTTTTGATGAAAATCGGTGATGACCACCAACCCAACCCACCCTTACATCTGTATCAACATCGATGTGAAAATGGAGTCATTTCCAGCCACCAGCTACTTTGAGACTATAAGCCTTTCCAACAGCACAGAGCCTCAGAGAAGCTGGCGGGTTTGAACCACTCACCTGCGGTTGATGGCCCGATGTATGACCCACCACGCCACCAGGGATCCTCGTGCCCAACACAGGATGATGCTAAACAAATGCCCCCAGGTCTGTCGCTCTGTTATGCTACGGTACAAGGCATGTCATAGTCAACAAATACACTGAAAACAAGAGCATCTGAATACGGCAGGAGGCCAACATCTGTTTGATAATTCTGTCTTGTACAACAGAAAAGACTCCACGGAAACTTTTTCTAAGCGCCCAGAATGACAGATGGAAGCAGTATTTCCTGTCAAACAGCCTGCCCAAGTCACATCGAGCAGAGAGAGAGGCAATTCCATCTCTCTCAAGTCTTTTCTTTGAGAACTTCTGATATGAGGGATGAAGATGCCCCCTTCCATGGTCTAAGCGAGGCTTGAGTCTTGGTCTGCAGCGTACCAAGCATGCTACTTACCCTGAGCCCACTGCCACACGGCCTTTCCAACACACAGTAGCCCTGTGTGGACTTTCTGAGGCTCGGCGTCCTGAGGGACACAGGCAGCCTCATCTGCGTGCTCCAAGAAAGGCTGGGGCGGGGTGGGGGAGGGGGTGTTGAACTGGCAGCCTTGCAGTCAGCAATCCAACACAGGGCACCGCTGGGGCTCTAACTGACAGCTTACCAACTGACCCCATGTGTGCCATTGTTTCCATGGTTTTCCAGAAGTGGATCACCAGGCCTTTCCTCCACAGCGTCTCTCAGTGGGCTTGAGCCTCCAGCCTTTCTGTTGACAGCCAGTTCCACCAACCATTTGCACCACACCCAGGCACTCCAACAGCACATGGCTATAGACGCTATGTGTTGTATTTAGAAAACATAAGGCAAGATTGCTTGATGCTCAGAACCTACTAAGCTTTTTTAAAAACTCACGCCCCAAGCGTCATTCACAAAATGACAAAAAAAAAAAAAAAAAACCCTCACCGCCGTGGATTTGATTCCAAATCACTAGCTAAGAAAAATGGAAAATAGATACATTCAATAAATCCTGATCATGGAGGTCCCAAAGAACAGGTCCTTGTTGCTAAACCCAGAATTACCTAGAGGACTTCTTCAATGTCCCATTTTCATTTTGCTCCTCCATTCTTGTCGTGCAAACTAGTCGTCAGATGCCCAACAAAAGTCAATGTTTGCCAATTGTTCAGACTTCAAACGCCCTGTCAGAGTGGGCCTTGTCCCGTCTGGGTGGGACAGGTGGGAGAAAGTGATAGAACCACGGCGTCGGAACAACATGGCTCAGGACAATCAGTGCAGCCCTCCGACCCCTTCCTCGCTCACACTCGCCCTCCAAAGACACCTGCCAACTCTGGTTCCTGTTTCTTCCTCTCTGTATCCGGACTATGGAAGGTGAGTAACTAGATAGTCCATACCTTGGAAACAACTCCTGAGTTCCGGTGCTATTTTAAGCACTTTCCAGGCCTGCCTGGCAACACACAACTGGCAGGAGGCCTGATGCTGCGTAAGAACAGGCAACTTTAAACCAGGAGCATTTTACGGCTTTAAACCAACCCGCCACGCTCAGCGGCTCCCCAAGGTCGTGTAGTCTGGTTTTCCAGGGCTCGCCCTGGGCACTCAAGCTTCCTGAGTTCATGCCAAAGCCTGCTAGCTGCAAATGCCGCCTCGCATCATGAAAGGGTATAAAAACTGTTCAGAAAGGCAGTGGGGGCTGAGCCCCGGTGGCGTAGTGGTTGTGTGCGGGACTGCGGCCCACTGGGATGGAGGTTCAATTCCAGCTCCACAGGGGCAAAGGATGGGCCTCCTACTCCCACCACCAGGGCAGTGATGGCCTAAAAAAAAAAAAAAAAAAAAATTGAAAGGAAGTGGGGAGGCACTATCGTCTTCTGACCTCATGTCCCTCCACCAGAGGGAACGGGAGACTCAAACTCAAAACCAGCCCCAGGCTGACACTGGGAAACAGAGCTGGGAAGAGAGCGTTTGCAGACAGCTCCTCGACGGTGATACGTGACGGGGTCTGCGAGGCCGGGGCTCCCGTGGAGGGAGACCGCCACGACTGTGGGTTGGAGAAGCGTTCCACTCACATCCTCCGACGTAAAAGTTACTCCCCTTGATGTCCCCCCACCGTAACGCCAAAGTTAAGATGCTCCTTGCAAGTACATGGTTGCTACTCTATACTCTTGAAGGTCAACTGCTAGAAGGCTATCAGTCTAAAGGTCATCTGCCCTCAGAAGCAGTCAGACCATCGAACCGTAGGTACGACCCACTGCCTTCTTTGAAGGACCACCGATTCTTCCCCTAGAGAAGACTTCGGGCACTTCTACTACCAAGCCAGCTCAGAGACAATAAAGTGAGGCTGCCAGCTGGACTCTAGGCCCTCCTCATCCTGTCACATGTGTACCTTCCTGTCACATGTACACCCCTAGTACCTCCCCTTCCTACTGCATGAATACCCCTAGTTTGTGGCCAATACAACCCCTTCCCAAGACCTCGTGAATGCCCGAGATGATGTAAGTCTGGAGAGAATACATGACTGCCTCCTTCTGGGTCTAATCGACATGGAAGTGGGGACCCTTGCATGCCTTGTCTCACGTCTCTTTAATGTACCCCTCAATCACACAACCACCCCTTAGAACCCATCAGGATGTGGGGCTGGATCCCACCTGACACCAACCATGCTTCCCACACCGCTCATCTAATTCTCAGGTGAGTTTGATCATTCGTTGCCACGGTCACTATCAATGCCCATAATTATGGAGTTTATTAGGGGTGTAAACAGGTTATAATCAGGACAGCCTCTTTTCTGGTGTGCCCACAAGCTGGTCTTTCTGGCCCTCAGCCCCTTGGTCTGCCCTCTGCCCTGCTCAGGCAAAGCTACCAAACTCCTTTCGCGCCTCTGGGAAATGCCCCAAGGACCTGCCTCTCTGCCAGGTGTTCAGCTCGGCTCTAGCTCTGGGGTCAACAAGCCTTGCTCCGCCCCCTTCCCTGATTAAATGCCTGGAGGTGTTTGCCCCACCCCCCACCCCCCCCACACACTAGTGAGTCTTCTGCCCACTGGTCTGTGGGTGAAGGAGCCCAGCACTCTATCTCCTGCTGCTGCCTCTGTCACGTCCCCAGGATCACAGTTCTGTCTCGGGATCGAAGAAATGCAATGTGCAGAGATCTCGGGCTCCAGTGTCACTCCTGGCTCTTCTTCCTTGATGGCTGTGAGATCCCCGACTGCTGCTTCAGAGACGGCTCCTTTCATATCCAGCAGGATGGCAAAATCAACCAATGTCCACATTAGAGCTCCATGCTTCTACAATCACAGCCTTGTTAACAAACACCCACCACGGAATCCTCAGTATCTTCTTCCACCCAGACTAATCAAGAAGAGAGGACCAGGCCCCAGATGTGTGACCCCCATCCCGTTGTTTGACAGGCGTTACAGAGACTATGATTGGGAGAGCCACCGTAAGGCATTCACTGCACCATAAAAACCAGGGACATTTTCAGCATGCCAATGTTTCAAAATTAAATACAGAATTTCTATCACAGATGATGTCAACTAGACATCATCAATTTTCTGAACCAATGCCATGCTTACAAGTGTTTATGGGTCTTTATTGTTGCTTGTCTGTTTGTTTCTTTGGGGAGAAAGTTTACACAGCCATATGCATGCCAACTCAATCCCATGCGCATCATCCAGTGACATGGTTTACACGCTTCAAGTTCTGCCTCCTTGCCCTCATTACTCCTCCACCATCCCCTTCAACTGACAGGACATCACCGATGTCCCTGAACCTGGGGCAATTCCACAATCTATCAACTTGGGAAGAGGTGGAGTCTAGCCTGTCAATCCAGCAGGTCACAGCCAAGAAGGCCTCTGTGTGGGCATGGCCATCTCCTGAGGATTCTGAGAATGTCAGTCAACTTCCCAGGAGGCCGGACACAGACACTTGCTGTGAGACATTCCTGATGGCAAGACACAGGGAGCTATGCTGATGGAGCCAGAGCCCTGGGGCTGGAGGAGCCATGGGGAGACACGCACTGGTGCTGAGATGCTTCCACTGCCTCTGCATCCACAAGCCTTTCCACCCACTGGCCAGTGAGCTTCCTGCATTTGGCACCATTACATGTGTTGTGTGAGTCTGAAGAAGAATTTATCACACGTAGGGGCTAACATGGGACTTATGACCTTGAATTGGACTCTAATTTAACTGTTTCCTGTAACACACAGCTGCTCTTTTATATAAAGCTATTTCTTATGAATTTGTTTCTCTGGTCAACCCTGACCAACACAGAACCATTCACCCAGGAAATGTTCAGGCGGCAAATATTTTGTTCCATGTGTTTTTTATCATAATAAACAAAAAGTGTGTGTTTCCTTCATCCGAGGTTTAGGCACTTTAAGCAGAGTCAACAGGACTTACAGCCACGGAGGAAACTGCAGGGACCTGGCTACAGAATCATCAAAAGGCGCCTCGAAGAGCCCAGGTCAAAGAACACAAAGCCCTGTGAAGAAGCAGTGGGAAGGAACAGTCGGGAAGCATCCTGCAGCTGACACCATGGTCCACTCCACAGCGGGAATGTGAACAGGCTACAAGCCCAGTGCACAAGCATCACTCTGGGAAGCACGTGTCAGGACGGGGAGACTTCCTCGTGCAGGTCGCATGCCCCACGTACCACACAGAGCTGCCTTCCACGGCTGTGAACATGCCTTTCCTGCTCATTGGTATCAACAGCTCACAGGGGCAGCCTCCGAGCAGCCTCAGCTCGGGCAGCTTGCCCTCTCTAAGGAATCACAGGCACTCTCGGGGCCTCCCCCATGATGTCCATCATGCTCCAGGGTGGTGCCAACAGCTAATGTTCTGCTACTAACCAAAGGGCAGGTGGTCTTAAGCCACCCAGATGGTGCCTGAGAAGAAAGGCTTGTCAATCCACTCCCAAAGGATCACAGAACTGAAAAGCTCATAGGGTATGGCTCTACTCTAAATTCAAACCAGAAGAAAAAAAAAAATCAAACATGCCATGGGTCTGTTCTGTCTCCTATCAGCCCTACACAGGGCTTCTAAGGCTATCTTTATATATATATATATATATATATATATATATATATATATATATTATGTATATTATAAATATATTATATTTATATATATATATATAAAATCATTCTATTGGGGGCTTGGACAACTTATCACAACCCACACATATATCCATGGCGTCAAGCACTTTTGTACATTTGTTTCCCTCATCATTCTCAAAACGCTTTCTACTTGAGCCCCTGGTATCTGCTCCTCATTTTCCCCCTCCCTCCCTGATCCCTTCTCCCCCATGTATCTTTGACAATTTATAAATTATTACTATTTTGTCATATTTTTTGGTTTTGTTTTGTTTGTTTGTTTGTTTGTTTGTTTTGGGGGGAGGGGGCATCACTGCCCTCGGGTGGTGGGAGTAGGAGGCCCAGCCTTTGCTCCGTGGAGCTGGAATCGAACCTCCATCCCAGTGGGCCGCAGTCCCGCGCACAACCACTACGCCACCGGGGCTCAGCCCTGTTTTGTCATATTTTTTAAAAAATCATTTGACTGAGGGCTCGTACACCACTTACCACAACCCACGCGTATATATACTGTACCAAGCCCCTTTGCATGTCTGCTGCCATTGTCATTCTCCAAATACCTGCTTTTCCACTTGAACCCTTGATATCGGCTCTTTAAGGCTGTGAATCTTTACAGGAGCAGCCAGCCTCATCTCTCAGAGGAGGAGTGGCCGGTAAACTTGAACCACTGACCTTCTTAAGGCTAGCAGTTCAACACAGCCCACAGCACCACCTGGGGCTCTTTGGAGCATGGTGACCCATTTGGGAGAAAATTGCTCATTTGACTTGAACAACTTGTAGTTCCTCCTTCATGGATGTCTGGTTCTGTAGGGTCGGGGAGCTCAGGAGGGAAGCAGGGGTCTTTAGAAAAGGCTTTTCATGACTCGAGCTCCCCCACGACGGCGGCTGTCCTGTTGCGTTGTTGCTACCTGACGAAAACCATCCTTTCTCTTCGCACTGGGCTTGAGCCCCTCAATTGTATCATGCCCTACTATCTAGGATTCCTTGTTCTGTTCCTAAACCAAACCCCATGAAGCAGACGGCTTCCTAGAACCCAAACCAAAAGCCCCTACCCCCACTGGGTTGATGCTGTGATTCCTAGCAGTCCTTCCTGCACCAGGGAGGAGGAGACAGAATCAACTCCCTGGCAACAGGTTTGGGAAGTGGGGTGGGAGCGAGCATCGTGTTTTTGGAATCTTTATAGACGATCGACAGGGCTTTCCACGGCATTGACAGGTTTGAACCTCAAACCTTTAGGTAATTAGTGACTTGCAAGTCCATTTACAGCCAACTTCAGCAACCACTGAGCAACTGTCAGCCCTTGCCCTGCACGCGTGCACACACCTGTGTCCCCCTGCCCACGTCTAACATCCCAAGCTCAACCCAGCCATGACCAACAGAAAGCACCTAGGCCCGGGCACTTCTGAAAAGTCACCGTGAAAATCATGAGGGTCCCGTGAGCTGAGTGGAACCACTGACGTTTTCTGCCTAGCTTATCCAGAAATGAAGCTTTCTGATTCCTCCTTGAAGGTGGGTGCCATCAGCAAAGCAAGAGGTTTTCATGAGTAGATATTTAGCCCCTCGAGGTGCTGGGGGTTAGGCACTGGGCTACTCACCGAGAAGCTGGCCACTCAACCCACCCCCACTTCTGGGAAGAGCCCTGGTGGTGTGGTGGTTATCCACGGGGCCAGGGTTCACAGGGTCCGCAGTGTGAAACCAGCAGCAGCCCCGCAGGACAAAGACTGGGATGTCTAACCCGTGTGGTCTCAGAAGCCCCCAGGGGGTGGTGATGGGTCCGCATTGACTCGAAGGCAGCCAGGGGCACCACTCCTCGAGAGGAGGCCTCCTCCTGTAAAGCATCACAGCCTGGCAAACTCTACAGAGGGTGGCCGTGACTCCCAAGTGTCCACTCTCCCCCTCAACGCACTGTCCTCGAGTCCATTCCTCCCGACAGCGAGCCCAGAGGGCAGGGCAGAACTGGCCCTGACGGTTTCTGAGACTGGAACTCTTACGGGAGTGGGAAACCACCTCCGTCTCTCCTGGAGCAGACGATGGTTTCAAACTGCTGACCTTGAGGTAGCAGGCCTCTGGGCCTGGAAGGGAACTGCTGACCTTGAGGTAGCAGGCCTCCAGGCCTGGAAGGGAACAAACCGGCGTGGTATTTCTGGTTTGGTGATTTACTTCTCAGTCTGGGCCCACGGGTCATTCTCGGTCTCGAAGAAGGGTAGATGAATATCTACATCGGCCTTGACGGAAGCTTCCCTTAGGTGGCTGGAGACTTGGCTGATGGCCCCCGACTCACTGGACATGCTGGTGCTTTCTCCCTAGCCTGAACCCAAAGCATTCTATCGCCTTACATTAGGTAAAACATGTGTAATCCCATTTTTGGAGAAATTGGGGGCAGTCTCCTTGACTGCTTCCTATTCACTTATTAAATCCTCCCCCTTCATAGTAGTTCCCATTCCCACGCCAATAACGTTAGTTAAGAGTGGGGGGAAGCCCACCAATAAAAATCATGTCAAACGTGACCAAGAGGCCCACTTTAAGAAGTTTTAAATAGCAACTTCTTTTTATATATAACTGCTCACCTCTTCGAGGTGTTCTGGTGGTGTAGTGGGCTACACGCTGGGCCAGTAACCCATCAGTAGTGGCACCACCAAACTAAAAGCCCAACTCGTCGCCATGGAGTGGACGGCAACTCACAGTGACCCTACAAGACAGTGTGGGGCTGGAAAGCCCTGTCTTCCTCCCAAGGAGGGCGGGTGGTTTCCGACTGCAGCTCCAGGCGTTCCCACTCGCCCCCAGGGCTCCACCCGAGAAAGAAAGCAGCGTCCTGTTCCTGAGACCGAGAAGAGAACCACAGCGCCAGTTCCGCCCTGTCCTGCACACCATGAGTCCGCTGGCTCTGAGTTTGGTTTGGGAAGGCGGCCCCCTCCCTCAGTCTGAATCCCCCAGCCGCAGCCCGCCCACCTGTCCAGACTCTAGAAAGGAAAAGCAGAGAGTAAGGAAAAGGGATTCCAAGCCACTTGAAGCTCGCCCGGGAGCAGACGCTCAGAAATGAGGACTTGTCTGTGGAGCACACAAAGAGAGGAGGCTTTCTTCTGGCTGCCTCTACGGTAGAAAAAATACATTTCTATTCATGAAAGCGCCCTCTTTGTAGACACCTGGCTTCCTCCCATCCCAGGGCCTTTGAAACTGCTGTCTCCTTTACCTCATACTCTATTCGTTCCATGGAAAGCCCAAGCGCCCTCTCGAGCCCCCGGTGAAAGTCCCTGAAGGCCATCAGCCATCGGCATGCTCTTCCCCAGCAGCCAAGCGAGGCGTGTAATCTGTACAGCCAAGTCACGATTCCAAAAGCATCCTCCCTGTTGGTCGAGCAGTTTCGGCTGTACCCCACGGGCCTGTAAAAGGTGCTTACCTCAGAATCCTTGACCTGCTGATTGCGCACAACAATCAAGTTGTACAGGATTCTGTCGTCATCGGCCTCCGTGTGGGACACATCGTGAGGCACACTCCACAGGTTCTGCTCATCCTCTCTTGCCAAGGTCGCTCCAAAGGAGGAATACGGATGGGTGCCACTGTGAAAGAAGGAACAGGCGTTTCACGTCGATGTTAGGGTTTTTCTCTCCCACCAAGACAGCTGTGCCCCAGCCAAAGCCTGCCAGGAACTGCTCTGAACCCCACACCCCAAACTCATTGCTAAAGGCCACACTGAGCAGCCTTCCCAGGAAACCAACCAAGGGAGAATGAGGTTCTTGCATGATATAAAAAAGAAAAGTATTCACAGGAAGAGAGGAACTCTGTGTTGGTTCCAAACCCAAGGAATGTATAAGTCCTTGTACCAAGAAAACGAAATAATAAATAGGTACAGCCACATCATTTTCATAAACAATACAGGATGCTGAATAAGACTTTCAATTAATTGCCTGTGCCAAGCATGGTTTTTTGCTTTATCCTTTCCAACGTGAGACCAGTGTCTGAACTTATTGAAGAGATGAAAGGGGGTGCATCTCACCCAAGAGGTGCCTGCAGTTGGTCCTGCTATAACATCTGCTGTACGACTAGATAGGTAAGGTCAGTCAAGAGCGATTCCCACCATCTAATAGCATATACTGAGCACCGACTTCATGCTTATCACCTGCTCCATAAAGCGTGGGCAGAACAAAGTCCCTGTCGATGGATCACACTAGAGTCCAGAGAGGGAGCTGCATTCATGAACAATCACATGGATAAATAATTAAAGGCTTTGATAAATGCTATTCAGGGGGAGTCCAGGGAGATGTGCAAGCATCTGCAAGATGCTGGTGGAAAACTCTAGTGGGAGAGAGTGCCAGGCAGGTGTGGTGAAGACAGGGGGCTTGAGCTTTCAATGGAATGAATAGAGTTCCAGGTAAAGAAGACAGCAGATTCAAAGGCCCTGGGGTGGAAGGAAGCCAGATGTCTTGGTTACCTGGGGCTGCTATGCCAAAAGGAGGGGCTTTCACAAATAGGGGTATATTTTTTCCACCATAGAGGGGGCCAGAAGAAAGCCTTTTCTCTGTGGGCACTCCGCAGGCAAGTTCTTATTTCTAAGCTTCCGTTCCTGGGGGAGCTTCGAGTGGCTTGGAATCCCTTTTCCTTACTCTGTGCTTTTCTGCCAGCTTGTTTCATCTCCTTCATAACTCAAAAAAGACTGACTCAAAACACACCCTGCTTTCATCCTATCTTAATAACGTAGCAAAGACAACCCATTTCCAAGTGGGGTTAGCACTTACAACACTTATTTGGGGGCAGGGGCGGGGGGCATAATTCAATCTATAACCCCAGGGTCTGTGGACTACAAGAAAGGAGGCATTGGTAAGAGCATGAAAGAGGAGCTGGAGAGGTGGCTGGGCACACCCTCACAGCCACATTTTCTAACCATCCGCCATTGTGGTCTTTATTCCTGAGAGCAAGGCATGGCACGGAAGCTTCTTAAGCAGAAGTGACAGGAAAAGTAAGATACATTTTTTAAGGGGTCCAGGAGTGGATTCACAGAAGAGTCAATCAGATGAAGTGTTTCTCTGTTTCACTTCATTATTGTTGTTAAGTGCCTTGTTTCGTTTTTCACGTTTTTCTGTATGCAAAATCAACATAGGTAAATCGCTAAGAGACAGTATCTGGGTTAATGGTTGCTTGGGGTCTGGCAGGGGGGAATGGGAGGAAATAGAGAGCTAGTGAGTATAAGAAGGAAGAACCTATCCTAACATTGAACACCGTGATTACCCCACACTTTTCTTGATGGGACTGAACTGCTGAAGTAATTGAGGGGGTACCAAAGCAAAACAAAACAAAACCTCTGGATTGTCACTGGGTAAAGCGGTCCTTTATCAGTATGCATTCTTCCCATGAAGCAAGCATCAAGCAACTCTGCGTTAATGCATCCAGTGGTGTCACCAGGAAAGGTTCTTTCCAGTCACAATGAATTTTTTTTTTGTATATGCTGTTTCGTTCTAAATTCGTTTTTGGTGATGCCTGATTTAAGAGACCAGCATGCAGCTAAGACATTTTGTTTCCAACCCAGGAAAAACGCCGCAGAAACTGTTGTGAAGTTGAACACAGCTTATAAGGACAGCACTCTGCAGAAAATTCAAGTGTACGAGTGCTTTTCTTGTTTTCAAAAAGGTAAAATGTCGATTGATGACAAACTTCATTCTGGACGTCTGTCAACTTCCCAACTGGAAAAAGATGTTGCCTTGTGGTGCATTTGGCATTCATCCCACCAGGTCAGACTGCTAATCAAGGTTTCTATTTGAGGTTCTGGAAAGATTGTCTAACAGTATGGCACAAAAGAGCCCTGATTTGTGATGGGAGACAGGTTTTGCCACCACAACATGCACCTGCTCATGCAGCCACTTCAGTGAACCAGCTTTTGGCAAAAAACAGTATGCTCCTCTTGTCACACGCCCCTCATTCACCAGACCTCATCTCTGTGCAACTCCTTTTCGTTTCCCCAGAACAGTGACATGACATGAAAGGACAGTGATTTGATGATGGAGAAGAGGAGAAGGAAAAAACAAGGGAGGTGCTGTCAGCCATCCATCCAAACAGATGAGTTTGGAAAATGTTTCCAAGCATGGAATTGCAGATTTGACAAATGCATGAAGTATAATGGAGTCCTTGGATAGTGATAGGGTTGTTTGTTTAAGTACATAGCTTTGGAAAAAAAACGCAGGGTTTTTGTTGGGGGAAGGGAGGAATATGCTCTCATATTTTTATTTAAAAAAATTTTTTAATTAAAAATGATGCAATTGGGATGGTTCAAGTAAAGGGTGAGAGGCACCAGGGCCAGGATGTTGGTAGGGAGCTGAAGAAAGGTGCTCCATTCGAGAATACAAAGAATTAGGGGGATTTGGTGACGGACGATATGGGTGAGTTGGCAGGGAGAGGGCAGCACACAGGTGTAAGAGGAGTAGAGTCCAGCCTCACTCCCAGCCCTCTGACTTGAGCACCTGAGTGACAAATGATGCAATTCACTGAGGCACAACAACAATGCCCCATGGCCAACATACCTGTGGGGGTGACACCAGGAGGGTATGGCAATAGGGGCCAGGGAGATGATGGCCCTGTAAACAGATGTACCTGGGAAGGAGCACCCAGAGTCACTGACAGGTAGAACGTGGTTCTCCAGCATTAGCACTTAAGGAAACCTCTCAACAAGAAGCCAAGAACCAGTCACCAGACTGGAGATCAGCAGCAGGAAACCACCCTGCTCTCTGACATCCTGCTGTCAGGGAGTCTGGGAGCCCATGTGGGGAAGGCAGGGAGGGTAGAAGCCCACAAACCAACCACAGGCCGAGTTGCTGCACCATGACTTACTTGTTCGAGCGACACAGAATATTTCTCGGGGGGGTGGGGGGGATAGGAACATTCTACCGCTAACTAAATAGATGCATCATTTTAAATAATTCTGAATACTGGTATGGGCTGGGGCAGGGGTTGGCAAACTCTTGAGACTGAAGAGCCAATCCTGTCGCTCCTCATAACTTTAAAATCACTCAAGAGCCTTAAATATGTTTTCTCAAACAAATGAAATTACCGTGTCTGAAATAATAACCTTCAAATGTTTTCAAGGTTACTTCAGAGCCACACGTTCACACTGAAAGAGCCGCAGATGGCTCATAAGCCGCAGTTTGCCGACCACCAGGCTAGGGAAATCACAGTGAGAATGGAAGTGAGAAGACCAATACCAGCAACATTTGAAGAGAAGTCGAAGCACCTGATGACAGGCTACACACAGAGGTGAGAACCAGCTGGGACCGGCAGGGAGCTGCCAATGTGACCTTGAGCCTGCAGGAAGTTCACTGAGCCGTCACGGATCTGGGCTTGGGAATGAGGACAGGGCTGGTGATCTGGATGTTGGGAGCAACACCCAGATTATCCCCATGGAAGCTAATGGGTCAGAAGAATGATCCGAGAATGTGGAGCGAGGAAAGACCTTCAGGGGATCTCTCTCGTTCAGAGTAGGTATGGGGCGGGAGAGGGGTCTTGAGACTAGGTGAACATCATGCAAGAGAGAATGCTGGAACGAAGCAGAAAGAAAAAGAGCGGGTAGGGATTTTAGAGAGGCGATAATATCAGGAAGGGCGCCGGCTCCCAATTCTTTTCACCCAACGAATCTTTGGGGTGACTTCACTCCATTTACCCAGGGCTCTCACAAAGGGCTTCTACATCCCCTGCCTCCTGTCCGGCCATCTAGGCCCTGGTGTGGTGGGTGGCCCACTGGTTGGCTAACCACCAAGTCAGCAGTTTGAACTCACCAGCAGGCTAGTGGGAGGGAGACACGGTTGGGTGCTCTCCTCAAGAGGTACGACCCAGGACACCCACTGCTCTGTCCCACGGTCTGAGTCACGAGAAGTGAGAAAGGACTTGGAGACAGCGAGTGGAACTTGACTACCCCCACCGGAGATAGGGAGAGCAGGCGGCAGTTTCTCACTCGGCAGGTAGAACACAAACCCAAGAGCTGCTAACTTCCCTTGGAGTCAGGCGGCCAGCAGAAAGTCCCCAGCGACTCTTCTCCAAAGAGCCACAAGTCAGATACCCAAAAACTGTGATAAGGATCCAGCCACACACAGAGCAGCTCTGAACTGCTCCCTGTACAAACTGGCACGTTCCCTTGGGTCCTCTCCCAGGGTCACCCCACCCGTAAGGCCCAGACTTCACCAGCACTTCCCCAGGAATTGCAGCCACAGATTCTGATTCCAAAATCCAGGACAGCGAAACACCAAGACTTTCCTGAAAACCGATCTTTCACTTGTCCCCAAATCTGTTTCACTTGTGTAAGTTGGGTCTCTTCAACAAACTGCTAGGTGGGAGGGCATAGGCTCTAAGAGGGGCTTGATCAAGGGCAATGTAACTGAGAAGAATTACTGAAACCTGAATGAAGTTTGAACACGATAGTGGGGGCAAGAGGAAAGTAAAAGGAAACAGGAAAGAACTAGGTGGCAAAGGACATTTATAGAGGTCTAAATACAGGCATGTATATATGTAAACATATTTATATCTAACAATAGGGAAATAGATTCGTGTTCATATATTTGTATGTCAAGAATTAAGGTAGCAGACAGGCCTCTACTCAAGTAATCCTTCAATGCAGAACATTTTGTTCTAATAACCTAGCATTCTGTGATGCTCACCTTCCCCACACAATTGCTAAGACAAAATGGGTGCATAAGCAAATGTGGTAAAGAAAGCTGATGGTGACCCGCTATCAAAAGATACATCGTCTGGGGTCTTAAAGGATTGAAGATAAACAAGCAGCCATCTAGCTCAGAAGTAACAAAGTCCACAAGGAAGAAGCACACCAGCCTGTGTGATTATGAATTATCAATGGAATCAGGTATCAGGCATCGAAACCCCAAAACAAAAAAATCATATCAATGTGAATAAGGCTGAGTGCAGAGTGGAGACCCAAAGTCCATCTGTAGACAATTGTACATCTTCACACAGAAGGGTCACAAAGAAGAGATGAGTCAGTCAGGATGCAGTCAGGGTACAGTACAGCAGTGATGAAACATACAACTTTCCTCCCCACCACTGGCATGACCCCAATTCTGCCTAACAAATCTGGCTAGACCAGAGTATGTACATGGGTACAGACAAGAATTGGAAACATAGGGAATCTAGGACAGATTAACCCTTCAGGCCCAATAATGAGAAAAGTGATACCAGGAGGGTAAGGATAAGGTGGGGGGTGGGGGTGGGGGTGGGGAGAGGAGGAACTGATCACAAGGATCTACATATAACCCCTCCCAGGGGGATAGACAACAGAAAGGTGGGGTGGGGGGAATTATGATTCATGAGCAGGGAGGAAGGGGGAGGGGGAAATGAGCTGAAAGCAAGGGTTCAAGCAGAAAGGAAATGATGAATGACAACATATGTACAAATGTGCATGACACAAATGAAGGGGTGTATGGATTGTGATAAGAGCTGTAAGAGCCCCCAATAAAATGATCTCAATTTAAAACATTGCTAGGTGAAGTCTTCCGCCTGCCAACATGATTGTATCCACTCTTTCGTGCATGTGCTGCTGAAGTAAGCACAGTACCCACTCTTTCATTCACAAGTCCCGCCTCTCGCTTTTTTCAGACTCCGTGGGAGCTAGAAAACACTGAGCTGGGGTTCCAATCTGCTGAAGGAAATCCCTGACATACCTCAGAACTGTTAAGAGTCTCCTGAAAACTGCCTTAAAGCAAAGGTTTAAAGGCAGTCAGGCTCTACTCGAATAATCTGAAGGAGAATTTTGACGATGAAAAAAAAGTAGCTCAGCTGCTGCCTGTCCTTCCTTCACTCATATTCATAGTCCTCCCTCCCTCCTTCCCCTCCCCCTCCCCTCTCTCCCCGGTGCTGAATGTGCACATGTGACTGAAGCTCAGCCTGCAGGAAGACAGGTCCGTTCAGAGTTCCTGTGCCATCTCCAGGCTGGGAGTTCTCCCAAGCGCCAGCCCTGCCCTCATTGGGAGCAGTGCTACCCAGTATCCCTCCCTGAGCCTCCAGCTCTGCCTAGTGACGGATCCTCGGGGGGAATGTCAGAAAAACCAACAGCTACTGCCTGCCATGCGCCAAACCATGCCGTCGGACCAGCTTTCAGGAATGTAAATGGTTAGTAAAAAAAGCCAGAGCCACCAAGTGGCTTGCAAGTCAAGTGTGTTAGCAACAGTGGAACTGAATGGGGTTTCTGGGGCTGCTTTTTTAGAAGTCTACGGCCCCAGGTGTGTCTTCTCCAGGGTGACACCAACCTCCAACTTCTCAGTTGGCACCTGAGCCAGGTGACCGTTTGCACTAACCTGTGATCAGATTTACACTCACACCTATTCATGGGTACAGACGGCTTAGGTTCCCAAATTTATTTGGCCTGCTACCCCCTTCATGAAAAAAAGTTACTCCACACCCCCTGGCAATGAAAAACGTTTTGTATCGTAGCCCATCACCCAGAATCAAATGTAGGTATCTGCTTCCCCGTCATCCCAGCACCTCTCCGGGGGTGGTGCCACCCACTTTGGGTGATTAGGTAACATCTTCCACTGGGCTCCCAGTGCCTCCTCCCTTAAACAGGACCTGATTCCAGCTGCATTCTTCTTGCTCATTAGCATGACCAGTAAGACTACTTTGGGACACAGGAAAATATTTGAGTTCTATTATGAAGTAAATCATTGAACTGATCACATCTGCAAAGCTCTGGAGTTCTGTGGAGGGTCCCCTAAATGCGGGTGGGAGGGTCTCGTCTGAAAGCGGCAGAAGAGTCTGTCAGAGCCAGCCTGGCTCACTGGGTGCCAAGAGCTGCTACACTCTGGCTGCTACTGCACTGTCGCCCAGTCAGGGACATTGATCCATTAGCTTTTAAAATATGGCTCCCTGGGGAGAAGAGACCCAGAGAGAGAGAAATCTCACACAAACGCCCAGAGCAGCAGTGTGGAAACCTTGAAGAAGTCAAGGCTGTGGGGGCTGTTCTGACTCAGTTCTGAGTGATCTCACCAGTCATGATGCGGGCCGCTCCATGAGCTACAGGGTGAAGCTACCCAGGAACCATTGGGCCAGAGCACTGTGGGCGGATTTGGAACGCCAGCCTTCTAGGTGAACCATCCACAGCAACCGACAGGCACCCCTGACCGCCTTCGAAGGGCTCTTAGGTGTGTGTTAGAGTGAATTCAGCGTGAGGCCCCAGATCTGGCCCAGAAGCCCGGGAACAACAGCTGAGAGCAGGGAGGGGCCTTGAGACAGGAGCCTCGCTTCGCCTCCCTGCCCCCCTCTGTGATTTCTAATAGGTTCTGGGGAAATTAGAACAGCTCTTGTTACCCCTGGCCACCATCTGCTGGTGATAAATATTTTATTCACCTCAGGCACTTGAGAGGTGGTTCTGACATGACCTGCTCAGCTGAAGCGACCTTGACTCCCAAAAGATAGGATGAGAAAAGGGGGACTTCAGGCCTATTCAGTCGTGGCTGATGAGGGGAAACCACGGCAGACCAGGATTTGTAACACAGGGGTGTACCAGAATGGGGAGAGCATGACTTGACGCCCTGCTAGAAACGTAATCTCCCTTTTAGAAAGCAAGGTGCACATTGCATAGCAACCACATATTTTGATCGGCACAGTCTGAACCGATGGTGCCCGGCTCAGGCCTGGAGGCCAGCAGTGCTGCTGCTTCGAAAGTTGCCCGCTCTCACCCATCTCCTACATCAGGCTCAGGACGGGCCCGCGACTTCCCCCTCGGAGTCTCCCATTCCAGGACTCGAACCTAGTGTTTTCCCATTCTGGTTACCATTCTGCTTCAGCCACATTTTTTGAAATTCAAGTTGATGTCATGGTATCAGCCATGACTGAGCCAGTTCGAACCAGTTAAAAGCCCTAGAGGAAAAACTCTAATTCCACCTCCACCTCCCACCAAGCCCAAGGGGGTCAGGAGCCTCTTCTTTCAGTAACAACTAAGGGAGACTCTCGGTTTAGAACAACTGGACTCCTTGCCTAGGGACAAGCGTGACAACATGCCAGTAAGCATAAGGCTATCCCTCTACCCAAACAATGTCTGTGTGTCTAAGATTTGGAAGGTCCCACGAAACACTGTGTATGACGGCTGCTCAGTCTTAGTCATCACTGAAAGAATGAACTGGCGTTTTCCCAAGGTCACAGGCCTCTGGATGGTCCCAGTCTCCGGGCTCCTGGACAAACCCTTACTATTTCTGAGCTGTGTAAACTTAAGAGGATAGGGCTCAAAGTCTCAGGGAGGAAGGAGAGAATAAGCACAGAGGTTTATGTTGGGTGACCATCGGAGCTAAGAAGAAACGGCAGCGCAGCAGGACAGAGCAAGGTGGGCAGGGACTCTTTCAAGGGGCATAGGTAGGGCCAAAAGTCCAAGGAGGTGGCTTTGAGGAGAGACCCCTGTGAAGCAAAGGAGTGCTTCATACCGGGAACTGGAGCAAGGGCAGTCCAGGCACGGAGGACAGAGGTGTCACGGCCTGAGAGGGACGACACACTTGGTGCCTTGGAAGCAGCAGGAGGGGCCATGGTCACTTCCATCTTCTGTGGCACCTTGACGACATCAAGCATGTGTAGAAGCTTAGGTCTACCTAGATGTCTACCCACGGGCAAAAGGGAATCTTACAGAGGAAGCAAAGAGAACATTGTAAACACCACAGTGTGGGTACAGCTCACGGGCTTGAGCTGAGTGGTGCCTGGACACACACACACACACACACACACACACACTTGTGTTTAAGAGTGGTTCAGCATAAAGCACATTAAGGTGCAGACAGAGATAAAGCTCCCTGCCATCCAGTCAAGTCCCATTCATTACCATTCAATGCAGAGGGCAGAGTAGAACTTCCCCTAAGGGTTTCCCCAGGCTTGTAACTCTTGACAGAAGTAGAAAGACTTGCCTCGCTGCCTCCTCCGAATGGCTGGTGGCTTTCAAGGACTGGCAGTTGGCTGCCTGGGTCACCAGGACACCTTAAGACACAGATGATCAAGCTATAAAGGACGAGCCCCTTACAGAAGTCTCAAGACCAGAGGAAGGGGCTGGAGTGCTGACAACGGCCAGGGCCCTGCAGAGGAGTTACGTGAGAAAATACTTCATAGCCTTTCCTTATAATGTATTTATTTTTATATATTTTCAGTCTCGAAGGTCGCACACAAATTTGAAAAGTGAAAAAAGAAAAATCTATGTAAGAGGAGAGTCCAGAAGCAGTCATCAGATACAAGCAGTACAGGGTTTCGGGTTAAATGACTCCATACCTACTATTTGACCAAAACCAGTGCCTGGGAAAAAACTAAAAATAGCAGAGTACACCTGGTAGATCATTGGCACACACCAAACATGTATTAGCCTGACTACAAATGGCTCCAGCTGCAAAAGGACTCTAGATACAATTTACTTTCTAAACAAAGGTGAAGTGAAACAGATCGGGTCGAGCTATCCAGGGACAAAAATGTTCCGGGAAACACAGACCACATGATGTGTGGGAGCAAACACTTTCATCTTCGCAGGAACTTCCCACACAACTGAGACCTTCACAAAGGATGCTGAGAGCCCTTCAAAACCATCCTTCTTCGTGCTGAGCCACGCTGACTTTGAGGGGGGAAGCTTGATTCTCCTTAGAGGACATGAGGACATTCTGCCCTGCTCTGGGAACCACCCCCATGCCGGGGACTTCTCTCTCTCTCTCTCTCTCTCTCTCTCTCTCTCTCTCTCTCTCTCTCTCTGCTGGCCTTCAAAAGGGGGAAAGTACCAGGGTTTGAATGGGGTGCTCCCAGGCAGAAGCAGCTTCCTGCAGCAGGAATCCTGGCTGGCGCCAGCCTTTGCAAGAGCCTGGTGCCGGCAGGGAGGTCCAGGTAGAGGTCTGTGCAGTCTGCTTGCAGGCCTGGCGCAGGGATGCGCGGCTGCACGGTACAGGGTAAGCGCCCTGGCCCCACCCACAGGCCACCTGCCCTCCACTCAGAACTGCCAGGACACCCTGACAACACTTTTCAGAAGTTCCACCCAAAAGCACAAGATGAGCAGCTTACAGGGCACTCACGGCCATGCTGAGAGATGGGAAGCTCTGGACAAATATAAAACATCCTCAACCTGGTGGTAATTCCCTTTTAAACGTTGTGGTCTCCTTACTCCCTTCCCATCTTTCCCACTGGCACCTGGTGTCCCTCACTTGATAAAAAGACATCGAGGACTGAGCCCCTGTGGCGTAGTGGTTGTGCATGGGGCTACGGCCCACTGACTTGGCAGTTCAAATCCAGCAGCAGCTCTCCAGGAGCATGGCTGGGCCAACTACTCCCACCAGAGGGCAGTGATGCACCCCCCCCCGAAAAAAAAGAGACATCGAGCCAGTGTTTCTGAGCCTTGACCACTTGCTGACCAGTCAGCCCTGACCCTGGCAGCACTGTGTGTGTGTGTGTGTGTGTGTGTGTGTGTTTTCAACGGTGCTCCATGGCTGACTGGATTACAAAGTCTTTCTTCATAGGCTCCTCTCTGTGGAGATTTGAACCTCCAACCTTCTGGTGAGCAGTGGCGCCTATGAACTGTGTGTAACCACCCAGGGAGTCCTTCTGATCCCAGGCTCTAACACCTGAGAAGGTCCCATCCTGCAAACGTGATTTCTATCACACACACAACAGTAGTTAGCTGCACACCTTGTTGTGTCCTAGGGGCTCTGTCCTGCCTGTGACGGTGAAACACAATCCGAAGGGCAGCTCTGACATTTCCTGTCCGTGTCCCTCTGAGAAAGCTACAGAAGCTCCCAAGGCCTCAGTTTCTTTGATAGTCAAGTGGTGATGATGGCAGGAAGTACTTCAAAGGTTATGGTAAGGATGTTATTAAGAGATTAAGGACTCTACAACAGTACCCAGTCTACATACCACCTAAAAAGGACCCGAAGAGCCAGAGGAGGGATGATTGATATGGAACCAGTGGTTATGACCGGTGGCCAGGAAATACCATTTTGTTGCCCACATTCATAGTCTCCAATCCATTTCTTTTTAGAAAGTGCCTCATGTGGTCACTAATCAATTATCACAAGTGAACTAAGATGGTGTGGAAGTTATATAATCTGTTGTCAATTTGAGACTTAAGAGTGAAGGGGTGGAGTGTAGCCTGTCAATCAGTTCACAGATCGAAGGCCTCTTTTGGAGGCATTAGGGAGATAAATAGATGACTGGAGGTGGGCACATGCTCACTCCCTGAGAGACATTCCTTCATACAAGACACACTACACTAGAACCCAGGAGTGAAGGGGCCAAGTAGAGACCCCTGCCAATCCTGAGATGCTTCCACTTCCACTGGATCGACAAGACTTTTCACCCATCTGTGATCTTCCTGCATTTGGCATCATTGTATATGTCGTGTGAGTCTTAGAAGGACTTTATAGATCGGTATCAGGCACATGGGCTAATATCAGACTTAAGGATCTGATCTGGACTGGGCTGGGATGTTTTCTCAATATTCAATTGCTCTTGTATCTAAGGCCCTTTCTTCACATGAGTGTCTGTGAATTTGTTTCTCTACTTAACCCGGACTAACACAGGCGGTATTTTATGGCTCCTTCATGGGAACTCCAGAAGTCCTGATGGTAGAGTGGTTACATGTTGGGCTGTTCACCCCCGGTAGATAGAAGTTCAAAACCACACGCCACCCCGCTGGAGAAAGGTGGAGTTCTCTCCTCCTGAAAAGTTAGTGTCAGAAACTCATAGGGGCACTTCTACCCTGTCCTGTACGGTCACTGAGTCAACATCGACTGCATGGCACTGAGTGTGGAGTGTGGAGAAACGGGAATTCCGAAGTCTCTGGGCAGCACAAATGGTAAAGTGCTTAGCTTATTAACCAAAAGATTGGGGATACAAACCCACCCTGACCCTAAGGGACGTCAGAAGGAAGGCCTGGTTGATCTACTGGCAATAGACTCTGGTTTGGAAAGCCCTCAGGTGCACACACCTACTCGGATACCCGTCAGACCACCTGAGTCAGAATCTGCTCAATGCTTCGGTTTGTTGTAGCAAAATATAACATGATGGGGCTGAGTCCTAGTGGCATAGTGGTTGAATGCGGGACTGTGGCCCACTGGCTTGGCGGTTCAAATCCAGCAGCAGCTCTCCAGGAGCAAAGCTGGGCCTCCCACTCCCAACAGAGGGCAGTGATGCCTTAAAAAAAAATATATATATATATATATAGATGGTAATTCCACATTCATTGCCCACAGACATGTGCATAAGGTCTGTGAACTTGGATGGAAGCCACAGGTGGGTATCAAGCATAAAACGGAAGAGATCAGAAAGTTCACAATAGGTTTCACTTAGTGGTTTCTGAGAAAGCCAAAATGTCAGCACTTCCCAGGGTGCTTCATTCTTTCCTTTGATTCTTCAGTAGCTTTTGAACCATTGGAGAGCCATGATGCTTAATCGAGATCAACAGTCAAAACAAACAAAGCCTAGTCCAGTCCAGTCCACCCCTGATGACCCGACAGGACAGAGCAGGACTGCTCCATAGGCTTTCCAAGACTGAAATCAGAACAGAAGCAGATCTCTCTTGCCTGTCCCTAGTCTCTCATGGCACTACTGGTGGGGGGTTCAAGCCACTGCCCTTTCAGTTAGCCGTCCGTGCTTAACCACTATGCCAACAGGACTCCATCAATCAGAATGGAAGACTGAGGGAATCCTACCTCCCTGAGAAAGTTCAAAGGAGGCCCTGTAAAAGATGCCTTAGTGCAGGAACACGTACACCACAGCCTTTTCACATTCCCTTTGGCCTCTCCCAAGTCTCTGATGTCTGAATCGGATATTACTTGGCAGCAGACTCTGTGGTGCCAAAGGAGATGGGCAGCTTTCTACTTGACGTTATGCAGTTCTGCCTCCGAAATCTTATCATCTCGAGGATTACAGCTCTTGCTCAGGTGGGTCTGCATGTGGCTAAACCACGCTTCTGTTCCTGATAGAAGAAACCCATCTCATGCATTCCGTTCAAACGTTTTCCTCACAAGCACCCTCCAGAGAGATTCTCCCAAATCCTAGTCCCCGGGGGCTTGTGAATGTGACTCTGGGGAGATAAAGAGTCTTGGCAAGGGCAATTAAAGACAGGAGAGCATTTAAAGAATGAGCTCTAAATTCAACAGTCAGTGTCCTCAGAAAAAGACAAGAGTGGGAGCGTGGAGACACCGGGTGAGACTGGAGGAGCTCTGCTGTCCCAAGACAGAGTCTGCCGGCATGGAGAAAAGACTCTCCCCAAGAGCCTTCCAAGGGAGCATGTCCCCTACAGCCATTTTGATTTCACACTTTGGCGGTCCAGAACTGTGGGAGGAGAGGCTTCTATAGTACACCAGCTGATTTGCGCTCCTTTGTCACAGCAGCCCTGGGGAGGGAGTATTTCCCAACATTTCTTTTTGTTGTTGTTATTGTTGTTGTTTTTGTGAGGCACTACTAGTCACGTGAACCCTTGAACCAAGAACTCATTCAATATTTTACCGACAAACAATCCCCATTCCCAAACCATCCTGTGCTCGCTTTGCCTTGTGTCTGATGCAATGGGTTTGATCACGATTGACCCTAGTTTAGCAGTGAAGTTGGGGTAGGGGTGAATGGCGGGCAGAACATCATACTTTATATGTTGTTATTATTGTTGTTGTTGTTGTTGCTAGGGGCCACTGCTTCGATTCTAACACATAGCAACTCTGAGGACAACAGAATGGAGCACTACCCCGCGCAGTGCGATCTGTACAATTGTTGATGCGTTCAAGCTCATGGTTGCAGCCACCGCATTCATTTCTCTTCTTGAGGGGGCCCCATCTTTTTCACTGGTCCTCACTTCTCCAAGAATAAGACGGTCTCCAGAAGACTAATCTCTCCAGAAAGTAGGTTCAGTCTTGCCCTCCTCGCTTCTTAGGCCCATCCTGGTCGTCCTTCTTCCAAGCTAGATGTGTTTGCTCTTCTGGCAATCCACGGCAACCTCGGTGGTGTTGGCCAACACCACACTTTGAATGCATCAATACGTCTTTGATCTCCTTTACTCATCATTCAGCGTTCACATGCCCATGAGGTGATTGAAAAATCCCGTGGCTTGGGTCAGGATCACCTTAGTCCTCAAAGTGACACCTGTGCTCTTTAACACTTGAAAGAAGTCTTGTGCAGCAGATTTGCATACTTGGTTGGACTATGGGTTCCCAATGTGTTGATGCTGAATCCATTAGTGAAATGATCTGGGGTCTTCTTGGAGTTTATACTGAAGGCTGCGGTGCTTGACCTTCATCAGCGACTGCTGCAAGTCCTCCTCACTTTCAACAAGCCAGGCTGTGTCATCTGCATAACACAGGTCGTTCAGATGCCTCTCTCCAGTCCTGATGTTGTGTTCTTCTTCATACAGTCCAGCTTCTCAAATCATTTGCTCCACACACACAGATTGAATAAGCAGAGGGAAGGGTGACAAACCGGATGCACACCGTTCCTGATCCTAAACCATGAAGTAGGGTTCTGTTCAAACAAGATGGTCGATGGTGGAGAAGATGAATCAGACGTGACTCCATCATAAAATCGAGGTGGGAATGAGTATATGATGCAAACATGGACAAAACCCGTGGCTTTTACTTGGGGCTGAAGCTTACCAAGTCATGTTTCCTTTCCCAGGTCCAGACTTGTTCTGAAGCTTCCTTGGGTGGCAGATGGCTACTCAACATTGACAGGTAAGGCATTCCTGGGCTGCTGTACAAATGGAGGGAGCTCTGTTGGTGTAGTGGGTATGCGCTGGACTTCACTCCACAAGGTCAGCAGTTCGAAACCAGCAGCCAGCTGCTCCGATGGCAAAGGAGAGGGCTTGCTACTATGGTAAAACGGTTTAGTCATCAACTTGGTGGCCATGACAAAAACAGAAAAAACAAATGGCCCAGGCTTTAGACTCCTCTCTAGCATCATAGGCAGTTCTGGGGGCTCTGTGATCCAGGGCAGCTCAGACCAAGTCTCAGCTCACACAAGCCCACACAAATATGTTGGGGACAATAGGAAAAGCAAGGGACTTGAAACTCTAAAGCCTGGAGAGGCCCCTGGAAATCACACATTAAAGCCTGATCCCCCCATATTACAGAACCTCATAAGGTCCACGTAAGTTAGATGTTGTTGTTATGTGTCAGCAAAGTGGTTCTCACTCTTAGCAAGCCTTTGGACAAGAGAACACCACACTGCCTAGTCCTGTACCATCCTCACAATTATTCTGAGAATCCCAAAGTGAGTTCAGGGTAGACCTTCTGAGACTTCGGTCTCTGAACTCCCACAGGGCTTGGTTCAGAAGGCCAGGTTGCTTCCCCATCCAAGTAGAATTATCATCATGAAGATCACGGAAGGAAGAATGGGAAAAGGAGCCAAAATGGGAATGAGGCAAAGGCTAGCAAAGACGACCAGTTTCTAGAAAGCAGATCTTCTAGGCTACCTCTGGGCAGTTTTCTAAACTTCCTACAGTGCCAGGCACTGGCTCCGAAAGTCAGAGGGGCACGGTTACAAGGCTGACAGTTTCAACCCCCCTAGCACTGCTGCAGGAAAGAAGGCCTGGCCATCACAAATTATATCCGAGAAAACCAACACTTTCTGTTCCATAACCCACGGGGCCTCTATGAGTCAGAATTCATTTGCCAGCAATAGGTTATGCGTTGCACAATTCTAAGACCCGGCACCTACTACTGTGTTTCACACTTACATTATAAATTTTCTTCTTTTAATTTTTCAAATCGGACCTTCAGTAAAAACATCATCCAGGCACTAACCAGCCCAAACACATACATACAAACAACGAATGCTTCACATGGCTGTTAATGAGCGGTTCTTCGACAATATTGTTAGGTTGAAATGATGTCAGAATGACAGTAAGCCATTAGACCAATCCAGTCATGCTCACATAAATGACAAGGTTAATAGTACCTTACTGGGGGGGGGGGGGGGGG